>ML978711.1:260290-302757 GCA_010015785.1 Saccharata proteae CBS 121410 | reverse complement strand
AAACACCACCGCCACCGCAACGTTCCCCCAGAACACCACCGTGGCCTCGATTTTCCCCCAAAACACCACCGCCACCGCAACGTTCCCCCAAAACACCACCGTGGCCTCGATATTCCCCCAAAACACCACCACCTCCCCCCATATTCCCACGACCTCCCTCACCACCGCGACAACAACCTCCCCCCAGAACACCATCACGACTATCATTCTCCTCCACAACACCAGCACCTCCCCCCGGAGCCCCGCCCCAACCAACCGGCCCCACCGCCGTCCCCATCCCCAACAACGCCGCCGGTCTCACCTGCAACATCATGCTGGAACCTGTCAACCGCTCCGATTCCTACGGCAGAAACATGCACTGTTTCATGTACGAGCTGCGTGATGCGCAGGATAATGTCGTGCTCGAGGGGGCGAATGTGTTTCATATTCCCGAGACGGGGGCGGGGGAGGGGGGAGAGGAGTGGGAAGAGTAGAGGGGAGAGAGATAGAAGGGTTAGAGGGAAACGGAGGGCAGGAACAAGATAGAACAACAGCCCCAGAAAAAAGACAAGGAAACAAATAATTAATATCTTAAGTTTATCTCTACCGAATATACCCAGTATCGGGTACTCTTTATATAAATAGTAATCTAGATCCTATATAATCCGTAATCCGTAATCGTCTACTATTAAACACTCTAGAATAACTACCGACCCCTACGGCGGAAACTTGTATAAGTTCCCGTACTAGCTACTACACGCGTAGAATAATATCCTACTCGGAGAAGCGGGGTCGCAGGGATCTTTAGGGTAAGGGGAGGGCAGCAACAAGATAGAACAACAGCCCCAGAAAAAAGATAAGGAAATCAATAATCGATATTTCAAGAGTATTTCTTACCGAGTACACCCGGTATTAGATACGTATCATAGTACTCTTCACACGAGTATTAATCTAGATCCTATATAATTAGTAATCCGTAAGAGTATACTAGTAAACACTAGAATAAATACTAACCCCTATAGCGGAAACACGCGCAGGTTTCAGTACGAGCTGCGTGATACGTAGAATAATGTCGTGCTCGAGGGGGCGAATGTGTTTCATATGCCCGAGTCGGGGGAGGGGTCGCGGTGGTCTTTGGCGGGAGGGGAGGGGGGAGGGTCGAGGGAGAGGGGAGAGAGATAGAAGGGGGAGAGAACAAGAAGGGATAGAGGGAAACGGAGAGTAAGAACAAGATAGAACAACAGCTCCAGAGAAAAGACAGGGAAGTAGATAATCGACATTTCAAAAGTGTATCTCCACCGAATACACCCAGTATCAGATTCTCTATATTCACAGCAACCCCCATCCCAAGCAACCCTCAAGAGACCACTAAAAACCCAGCACGGCGCAAACGCCGCACCACACCCCCTCGTCAAACCCCCTGGATGACGATTCGGCCGTCCCCAGCAGCCGCGACTACACCACAAACCCACGCTCTAATCCTCCTTCATCGGCTCCTCAGCCACATAGTGCAGATACGCGCCCAGCAGCTTGATGCCCTCGATATAGTTCCTGCGATCCAACTTCTCGTTAATTGAATGCGCCGCATCCGTGCTACTGCCCATGGGCAAGAGCAGGACGTTCTTGCCGGTGGCCTGCTCGAAGGTCAGAGTGACGGGGATGCTGCCGCCCTCGCGGGTCAAGTCTGGCTTGACGCCCCAGACCTTCTCGACGGCCTTGCCGGCGGCGGTGAAGTTCCAGTGTCTGGGGCTGGCGACCCACCACTTGCCGCTGTGCTGGTTGACGAGCTTGCACGTGTTCTTGGAACCTAGAGAGGCGAAGTGCTCGTTCACGTGCTTCTCGACCAGGGCGTCGACGTCGGCGATTTCCATGTTGGGGACGGTGCGGATGCTGAATTTGCCGATGACTTTGGCCGGGATGACAGTTTTGGCGCCGGGGGCGGAGAAGGCGCCTTCGATGCCGTGGAGGGAGAGGGAGGGATAGCGCCACCGGCCCATGAGGGTGCGCTCTTTGTCGGGGTAGATGCCCGTCTTGCTGCCGAGCGATTCGTACAGGTTGTCCATGGTGAAGGCGATGTCCCCGTACAGCGACTTTTCTTCGTCCGTCAGAGGCGCAACGAGCTTGTCCAAGCCGTCGATCAGGATCTTGCCGTTCGGGTCGACGAGGCTGCCCATGACGCGGACGAGGTCGGTCATGGGTTCGTGGGCTGTGCCGCCAAAGACACCACTGTGGAGGTCCTGGCCGGGGCCGGAAATCTCGATTGAGTAGTAGTTGCAACCTCTCAGGCCGTATGTCAGGCACGGCTTTTCCGTACCGAGCCAGTAGTTGTCCGAAATGCAGACAGCGTCCGCGTCCTTGAAGAACTTGTCCGCCTCGGCATTGATAAAGTCGTCCAGGCCCTCGGAGCCGTACTCCTCCATGCCCTCGAAGCACATGAGCAGGTTGACCGGGAAGTCAACGCCGGCCTTCTGGTGCGCCTCAATGGCATTGACCCAGCCCAGGACAGGGCCCTTGTCATCCGTGCTACCACGACCGTACATACGTCCCTTGTCATCGACAGAAAGAGTAAAGGGCTCAGTCGCCCAGCCGTCCTCCTTCAACGCGGGTTGGACATCATAGTGTCCATACACCAGAATAGTCCTCTTATTCTTATCATTGCCATACCGGCCAACGACAACAGGCGGGAGATCGAGATGTTCCTTGTGCGGCTGCTTGCCCAGTTCGCGAAGCTCAACGTGCGCGCCTAGGCTCTCGAGTTCGGAAGCGAGGAACTTGCCCATCTGGATGCCTCTGTCAGTACCGGTCTTGGTCAACATCGAGGCCAGTCACAGCCTACCCTGATGACTTCAGGTCTTCTCTCCTCCTCGGCTGATACGGAGGGGATGGCCACCGCCTTCCTCAGCCTCTCAATGAAGCTCTCGGACAGCGCGTCCACCTGCTTGAAGTATCCATCGAGCTGCGGTGCCATGTTGTCGTTCTTGGGGCTGTAGAGATACGGCCAGACGGGTTTCGGAGAGTCGGACACGCGGACTGAGGTATGGACTGTTTTCCTGGATGTGGATTGGAGGAGACTTGGTGTAGCGAGGGGAGACGTTGCACGCAAGAGAGGTGGTGTCAGCTTTGGAAGTTGGAGGACACTGAGGCGGGGCACTCCGAGTCGCATGGCGCAGTGGTGGTGGGAGGATTGCGGGCGCACCACCTGCCTTGATCGGCAATCGTCGGCGATGCCACTGTAAGCCGAGCAAGCTTGAACTCCGAGCTCCTGATTCGATGCAACGATAAATTCTCCATGGAACGGTCCAGCATTGCAATTCTTGATCACTGCTTTCGAGAATGCCAGAGGTCCCAGATCCCTTTCTTCAGGATATTCTATTTGATCGGGTGCACGCCTATTGAGTATATTTACCTTCCTGCACAAACAATACATACGGAATATGCGGAGATCATTTGATCCCTACACCAAAACCATGCCGGGATCGCTCTTTGATCTCTTGAATGAACTGCATATAGAGATGACTTTCTTCCTCCTCAGCCTTTGAACCAAACCGGCATATCTGGAGTCTCAGATACAATAAACTTCTGCGCCATGATACTGATGTTCCTGTACCATGATGCTTGTACACTTATCATTTGTGAAGTCCGGATGAAGAGTCACTGCCACCACGACAGACAACGAAGCCAGCAAGACTCGCAAGAAACCCTACATCAAGTAGTCCGCCCACTCAACCACTCAGACACAAAAACCACAGAACCCCTCCCTCTCCCCGCAATATGCACACAGAAGCTCAAAATCTTTACATTTGACATCATCCCGCCTTCATCCCCGTTGGTCCCAGAGATTGCCCTGCAGAAGCCGATGATATGATACAGAGAAGCGAACAACTAAAGGAGGTGATTTTACGCTTCGTCTTCCCTACTCTCTCCAAGATGCGCACAATATGCCCGCTCGTATCTTTTCCCGCCTCTTGTGGTCGATTTTGAACCCATCGCCCCGTACGCCATGCCGAATGCAATATCATACAGCTTCCTCTCCGCTCGCTCTCGTGCCCAGAAAGCGGTACGGGTATGAGTTGGCGATTGTGGTCGGAGAACCGGACCACGCGCAGTCGCCACTGCAGCCATCGTACAACAAACACGGCTCCAATCCCCCCGTCGACACCGGCAGACCGGATGGCAGCCAACCAAAGTCCCCCACCACCCATCTTGACAAGTCGCATCCCCAGCACCCACAGAATCCTCGTCCAACCTACAGATCCCTCCCCCACATCTCCCTCCTCCGACTCCGATCCTCCCTGGCCTCCCTCTTCTGCCTCCCCCACCTCTGCCTAATCTGCTCCAGCCTCTGCCTCCTCTCCAGACTCCTCTGCTCGTTCGGCGCCACGAGCCCGATGAAAAACTCCGAGCACTCAAACTTCTCCGCCAGCCTGATCCGCGTCCAGACAGCCGGGTCCTCGGCCCTCAACCGACGAATCTCGTTGACGTCCTCTTCGGTGAGATGGTATTTCTTCTCGTAGGGCTGGCGGACGGGCGGGGGGAGGCGGTCCGCGGGCGTCGGTTTGTGGTGTAGTTGGGGCTGGGCGTGGGTGGGGGACGTAGTGGAGAGGGGGGTTCCTGTCGCGGCGATGGGGGAGGTGCCGGCTGGTTGCGATGAGGCAAGGCGCTGGGTTGCGGCGTACAGGTCGCGGCGGCGGTCGCCCTGGGGGAGGAACTTCATGGGTGTGTGGTAGACGTTTGGGGCGGCGGAGGGCGGGTTGAAGACGATGTGGTCGTGGTGAATGGAGGTGTTGGCGAAGGAGGGAGAGGGCGGCACTCGTAGCCTCTGGACGTGTCGGCGGGCGGTGGATTCGAGGCGTGTGGTTGTGAGGGACGGTGGTTTGGCTGAGGTGCCGGTGAGGATGGTGGAGGCGAGAGGCCGCGCGCAGGGCCGCAGAACGAGGGGATTGGACATTGTGGGTGATGGTGGAAGGGACGGGATTGAAGAGAGGTTGATTGTCGAATTGGTCGTGAGAGCAAAGGTCGAAAATGTGCTGCTTTTGCGCGGATGGTGCGTTTGAGCTGACGGAGCTAGCGGGCTTCTGGTCTCTGAGCGCAAAATCCCGGCCGCACTTTTGCTTGTGCCCTCGGACAGGACGACAGAAATCTTCAACTCACAGCTGAACAGCACTTTTGCTTCAGATGTGAGTCGTTGCATTGCATATGATGTGAGCATTCCAGCCACTAGTCCTCTTCTTTGATGTTCATCAGTCACGTGCACATAGCTCCTCTCTTTCCATCAAACTCGTGGAACATTCACTACACCCGTCCTGAGACCACAAAGCTTCGAGGGAAATGGCATTCTACACAATCAGAGCGCTTTAGACTTACCTTTATCCTGCCGTCTTGTGCCATTGGGAGAACCATTCCCGTCGGTATCATCATCCTCATCATCCTCATCATCCCCATACTCCTCTTCCAACACGTCACCAGCGTCCTCGAACCCCATCCCCTTCAAAACGTCCTGCTCCCTCATCCCTTCCACCCCATGCACAGCGCCATCATCTCCGTTCCCCTGTCTTCTCGCCATCTCATTCCTCCCCACCACATCCTTCACCGCCCTCCCAACTGGCTCAGGTCCACTCCCATCAACGCCCGCCCACTCCCTTCGACCAGCATCATCGCCAACATCACCAGCACCAACCGACCCAGCCTTCTCATTCTCATCCCCATCCTCGTCCTCGTCATCGCTCCCACCACCCACAAACGCCTGCCCCCTTGCCGCAAGATCCCGGATATCAGACCAATACTCCAACGTCCTGCACTCCCGATCCGCAGCCCTTAGCGCGCGATCCAAATCATCCAGCCTCCTCGCCGTAGTCTCCGGATCCGTCTCCTCCGCGGGCTTGTTCGGCGCGGTCGGCGTCTGCGGCGTTCTCAGCGTCCCAGACCCTTTTCGCTGACCACGATGATGGCGCGTGCAAACAGCAGCGTGGTGTCTCAGCAGCAGAGCAAGGAGCTGTCTCCGACTCGACTGGAAGACGAAAAGAGCCATGATAGACGGTATCTGCTCGGCGAGATAATACAACTCGTCGCCGCCGTTGGCCAGGAAATTGCGGACGACGGCGATTTTCTCTCTGTCGATGGCGGCGCGGCGGAGGCGGGATTTTAGGGTCGGGATGTCGCAGATCTCGTCGTCGTCGTCGTTGTCGTTGTCAGGGTCGAGCGAGGGATGATTGTAGAGGAGGAGGCTGCGGGAGCGGGATCGGGCGTGGGTGCTTGGTGCCAGGCTCGAGTCTCTGGACTTGTTGCGGGCGGGGTGGATGGTGAAGTAGTCTGCGTTGAGCTTGTGGGCGTCGCTCATGCGCTTCGAGTCCGGATGGCGGAAGTTGGCTGACTGCGCGTGTTTGCGAACTCGCATTCGTAGCCATCTTCTTCGGCGCACGAAGCTGTGGAACCAGGGGTGGGTGCCGTGCCATGCGCCGCCGCGCTTCCAGCTGAACGAGTATTCCCATCCCTCCTCGTCGACGTCGTGGCTCATGTCCACGTACCAGTTTGGCCATGCCCATGCCCAGCTCGGATCGGGTACTTGTGCGTTCGTGATGTTGACGGGGCTGGGTCTGAAGCGGCCGTTGACCCAGGGCGCGGGGTCGAAGTTGAGCAGCGATTTGCCTGAAAAGAGAGGGATGCCGAAGAAGAAGGAGCCGCGCTGGTTTTCGTACAGGACGTCGACTACTGCATCCTGTTGCTTTGCTTGCCGCTTCGCCTTCTTCGCATTCAATATACCGCGGACGCGTCGCTTGCCGCGTTCGAGTCGGGTGGCCGTGCGGGAGATGCGGGCTTCCGAGTCGCTTTGCTCTTGTGTCCGAATCCGGCTTTTCTTGTTGAGCTCGATGGATTCGGTGGAGGATTCGTTGTTATCGGCGGTGGATGTGGTGCGGCCTTCCTGGTACTTGGCGTACTTCTGGCGCACGAGGCCGCGTTTGGCAAGGTCTTCGCGGAGGGAGTTGCGCGTCAGGCGCTGAGATAGCTGGCGCGATGCCGGGGTAATTGGTGTTTGGGACCCCGAGGACTGAGCGGTCGGGGGCTCAGGCTCAACGAGGTCGGGTCGGGTGTGGTCAACAAGGGAGATTTCGTGGTCGTACTTGGCTGCGGCGGCGGCGGGGTCGTCGAGGCGGGACGGCGTGAGGCCGAGGATAGACATGTCGAATAGGAAAAGATAAAAGAAGGCGAGAAGGTACGTCGAAGGAGAATAATATTAAAGAGATAGTTCGTAGGATGACCGGTATGGGGTCGCGGGGAGGTATCCGTCCCAGGTACAGCACAGCGCAGTGAGAGACGACATTAGAAGAAGCGCATCGGACCAGCCATGGCAGCAGAGGGCGGCAGAAGCTGTAGCAGCGAAGTCCTAGAGAGAGAGAGAGAGAGAGAGAGAGGAAAGACGAAAGAGAAGAAAGCGTTAGAGGCCGTTCAGTCGTAGGAGCGCATGTTAGCGCGGAGCTGGTGCGAGTGGTTTGCAGTCGTGGCTTGGAGGGGGCGGTGGCGCGCAGGTGCGGAGAAGAGCAAAGAGCCACGAGAGCTCCAGCTTCCCCACGTCATAGGCCCGTCGCGGCATCGTGCCTCTTGCAAGCCTTCCCAGCCATCCGACGAGCTTGCTTTGCCCTTTCTTCCAATTGCACCAGCCAGTTGCACTACATAAACCCGTCCGTCGCCATCACAGCAGAACCTTCATCGCTCCAGCTACATTTCATACCATACCATACCATACCATACCACACCAGACCAGACCATACCATACCATACCGTCTTCCACCCCATCAACCAGCAAACATGTCGCGCAAGCTCATCGGCTTCGGCACACTCGGCCTCACCAGCGTCGGTGCATACTACTTGTACCAGGCCGGCGGCAGCCCCAAGGTCGCGGAGAAGCAGGTCGAGCGTAGGTTGCCTGTCGGCCTTTGTCGCGCGAGGCACAGCCCAGCTAACAGCGGCCGACAACAGATGACGCCGCCCGTCTCTCGTCGACCATCAAGGGCGAGCTGCCCGGGCGCGGCAAGGAGGCCAAGACGACTGCCAAAGTGTACGCGCAGGAAGCTGGCGAGAAGATAGACAGCGCGGTCAGTACACAGTTGTGCCCCTCCCACATCTCCCACATCTCCTCCACTGCGGGCTCCATCCCCGCCTCACGGACGACGGACGACGACGCACCCCCGCCCACTCGTCAATCGCTTCTTGATTTTTCTGGCATCGCGGGGCAGCAGCTGACACCTTCTCTTTCTCCGGGGCCGCACAGATCAATGACGCAAAAGCGCAGACGTCAAAGGTGGACGCCAAGCTGGAGGCGTACCGCGCGAACGCGGACAAGAAGATTGGAGAGTACAAGGCCGAGCTGGGCAAGGAGGCCAACCAGGCCATTGACAAGTTCGACCGCACCGTCGAGCAGAAGGCGTCCGAGTCGAAGAGCTGGGTGTCGAGCTGGTTCGGTGGCAAGTAATGAACAATATACTGCCCCGTCCTGAGCGGCCCGCCTTGGCCTGCCTGCCTGCCACGAGATACAGATGCAGCAGACGCGGACGCAGATGCAGATGCCACGACCACATGGAGTTGGAACATGGATGATGCCGGGCTGGAGCAGCGGCTGCTGTTTTGTTTTCTTTCCTTTCCTTTTCGTCGGACAGTTGTAATTGATATCCCCTAAATCTCCGCCACTTCAGCCGAACGGTGCTGTCCTTTTTTTCTGCGGATGCCGTGTGCGACGTGGACATTCAATTGCTCCCCGCGCAGGATTCCTGCATCATGGAAGTCAGCCGGACAGCGGTTGCGCACTCCCTGTCCGCCCTACAGCGCAGACGGCAGATTAGTGTCGCCCCAGACAGCACATAAAGTTATGTCGACACCCTGCTCCCTACCCGGCCGATCGAGGATCAAGTGAGGGATGCTTATGCTTGAACCAGGCGAAAGCACCTTTATTAACGTACCGGTAACTTCGGTGTGGAGTCAGTCCTGCGGGAGAGGCGCCGGGTCGGTAACGTAGGGTATCGAACAGGACGCCAACACCACCATATCTCCATCAAGCCCACACGGCTCTCTCAACCTTAAGGCCAACCCACCACCCTCTTACAGGCTTGCTAGCCCTTGGACACGATGGCAGCGCAAGATGCGACTCATTGCTGAAACGTGTAGTGCGCGCATCCATCTGCTGCAGCCGTCAGGCCTGCACAAGGTTGGCGCCATGTCCCAGTGCACCTTAGGCCACCCTCGGCGTGCAGCCGGCCGTCTCCTTGGCCAGCACCAGCCAGGACCAGTGTGCAGCACCACCAAGGCACCCTAGAGAGACGGATTCCCAAAACGTCACACTAACTTTCGAAACAGATTGCGAAGAAAGCGGCCCTGGACTCGACATTGTGTGCGTGTGTGTGTTTGTATATAAGACTGCTTGCTCCCGTCTCTCCTAGCCTGGTTGCTTGCTGGACAGCAGCCCGAATCTCGCTCGCGACCTCGTGAATTCGTCAAGTACAGCAACTTACTCTCGTTTCGGTTCAGCCCGTTGGCTTTGCTAGACGTCATGCTTGCACTCTTCGTCCCGCTGGCCATGGCCGCCCTCTCGCGCGTCGCCTCTGCTCGCTACGTCTTCGCTACCTTCAAGGTATCACCCACCAAACATCCACCTCCTCCCGACCATCCACTGACCCGTGATCCAGGTAGAAAACGCCGAATCCTACACCCAGGAGACATGGCAGGAAGACATTGCCTCGGCCAAAGCAACCGGCATCGACGGATTTGGTGTGTCTCAAGCCCCCAACCGGCCGTTCCTGAGTCGCCTGACTGACGTGTGACTTTGTAGCACTCGTCTCCATTCCACCAGACTGCCAGAGCCAATCGACAGACTGGCAGTTCGACAGGATCCGTGACGCCTTCGACGTGGCTGAGTCGCAGCACTTCCAACTCTTCCACTCGTTCGACATGAGCTACCACTCCCGCACCGCCAACTGTCCCACCGGCAAAGCCTGGAACGAGACGTTCATGGCTTCGGTCCTGAGCACAGCGAACACCAGTTCTGCCGCCTATCGCTGGAACGGCCATCTTCTTGTTTCCACGTACGAGGGCGAGCTGTACGGCGATGGCTTCTTCACCACGCTCAAGGACGACCTTTCCGGGGCCGGCGTCTCCATCAGTCTTGCTCCCGCCTTGACATCCTACTCCGAAGCCGCGACAGAGAGCGGCACGCCGTCGACGAGCGCGAACCAAGCCTTCTCCGAATACACCTCCATCGACGGCTTCTTCAACGCCTTCGCCTGGCCCTACAACGTAGACCGCAACCTCAGCTGCGCCGTCGACGCGGCCTTCAGCACGGCCGTCCAAACCGCCAACCGCAGCGGCCCCTTCATCATGGCCGTCTCACCCTGGCTCTTCCAAGACCTCGACACCGGCAACCCGGCCGACAGCTTCGTCCAGTACAGCGACACACTGTGGTACTACCGGTGGTACGAAGCCATCAACGACGTCCAGCCCGACATCATAACCATCATCAGCTGGAACGACTACATCTCGTCCAACTACATCCGCGACCTCCCCCCCGCCACCGGCGCCGGCTCCGTCTCCCTCGGCTCCCAGGAAAACTACGTCGCGGGCGTCAACCACACCGCCTGGCGCACCCTGGCCCAGTACTACATCACCTACTACAAATCCGCCAACGGCACCGCCCCCGAAATCGTCAACAACGACCTCGTCTACTGGTACCGCATCCACTCCAAATCCAGCCCTTGCGCCGGCGGCACCGGCTCCGCCAGCGTCCCCGTCAGAAACGCACGATTCCCCGCCGACGCCGTCTTCATCTACGCCGCCGTCCGCGCAAACTCCCTCGTCGAAGTCTACTTCGGCACCAACCCCACCACCCGCTCCCCCAGACCCGGCACCCCCAGACTGACCTTCGACACCACCAACCAGACGGAGCCCTGGCTGTTCCGCCTGCCGTTCCCGCCCGATTTCCCCAGGAATGCCTCCGATAGGTTGTTTCCGCAGATCGTGGTTGACCCGGAGGATATCGCGTATGCCAAGTATGACAGCGTGCCCATCACGGCCGAGTGCGCGTGGGAGAACTTCAATCCGGTGGTGCAGAGTTTGGGGTCGGATTTTGATGCTGTCATTTTCGAGGAGAGGGAGTGATTTGGGAGGGGATTGGGAAGGTCGTTATGGCTTTTCCTTTTTGGAATACAATAGCGCTTTTTTTGGTCCAGAAGCTTTCTTTTTGGTCTTGGTGTTGAGTCGGCGGTTATACCATTCATGTCAATCAGCAGTGCGATCCAGCATCTTTGGGCGTGCGGATGGCTGTCCGCAATTGAGATTCTGCATCAGACAGGCCAAAACAAATCAGCTCCCTAAGGCCTCCGCCGCGCTCCGCAATGCTGACACCGACTGTACGAGAGACTGAAATGAAACCCTGGCTGCCGAATCTTCAGCCCCTCAGGGGCTGTTCCGGATAGCAGCAGGGCACGCAAGCCTCACCGCATGCCATGTTTGCCTCAAGACAACCGAAGACACTGCTTGGAACGCGAATTTCCACCATTGCAGAGACTTGACGGAGGACGGTTCCGGGGCGCTATCTGCTTCTGTTGCAGGAAGGAAACTTGGTCCCGTGGCCTGCGCCACCAGGAACGCATGGCTGAGTCGGTGTGCTGTACAGGTACGGTACCCATTGCTGGGCTGCTGGATGACTGATCTTGCAGTCGGCCCGGCGCGAGGCGGGATGGCGGGTTGGCGTGAGTGAGATGGGAAATTCCTGTGCTGGGGATCGTGGGTTGGATCTGGATGTGAGTACGGGATACGGGATATGAACGGGAGGGGACGTGGCAACGTCATCTCCCGAGCGCGTGATGATGAGCTGCTGTGTTTACATTGTGGGTGTTGGTGTGGCAACGGTTGGGATAAGGTGGTTTGGATGTGCGTCTTCGCGCTGCGCTTTGCGCGCGTGAAGGTGTTGCGGCGGGTTGGCAAGTCAGGTAGGTATCCACTTGGTAGTGCTCGAGCGTGGGAGGTCGCTGATGTGGCGACGGGGGGTGGAGAGAGGGAGTGTTGTTGCTGAGGTGATTGAGGGGGATTTCATTGTCTATGCTCGAGTGAAGAAAGATAGAAAAGGTAGAGGAGTACGAAGATGGGGGGAAGCTTGTGGTAGGTCTAAGGTACGCGCAAGATATCCGTGGTGTTGTTGATCGCGTCGGCAAAGTAGGCGCCGAGATCCACTTACAATACCCTCTTCGGCTTAGCGCCGGAAACGCGACCCGCGCGCGCCTTTTTCGTGTCCCCCTCCGCTCAGACGCGACGCACAGCTCCCATCTTCACTTCAACATCCACATCCCACATCCACACCACCGCCGATTTCTATCCCGCCATTCCCACTGCCACTCAATTACTACGCAGTATACTCCTATCTACAAATCTTACCGCAATACAATTATGCCTCCCGCCAAGCGCCAACGAGTGTCCGCGCCGGCCGCGGCCAAAGTAAACACTCCGGACAAACGCGCGCAGCCCGGCATTCAGCAATTCGCCCGCGTCTCCAAAGCCACGCCCGCGCCTGTCGAGTCGAAGAAGAAGAGGAAGGCTGTCGATGCCGTTGACGAGGAATTGGAGAACACGAACATCCAATCGAGGAAGAAGCAGTCGGTGCAGAAGCGCCCTCCGCCGCAGACCCCGGCGGAGACGCCCACGAAAGGAGCGCGTCGTCTGCTCGCTGGTCTTGAATTGAAAGAGCCGCTAAAGCCGCTCAAGCTCGCTCCGCCAGATGAGACGCCTACGCCGACTTACGACACGCCGCCCACGAGTCCGTGTTCGGATAGTCCGAGTGTGAAGGGCGGTAAGAAGAGTGGTTTTCCGGCCGAAGTTCAGGATCTTGTCACGCTTCACGCGTCGTTCTTGACAGCTTTGTCGCTGCATTACGCTCACAATGGCACCGCATCTCCTGTCGATGTCCGCATGCTCACGCCATCAGTCGCGAAACTCTGGGGAAAGCGAAAGGTCACGGTGGAGGATGTGCGTCGTTGCCTCGGCGTGATGCAGCAATCGAACTCGCGCTTAGCGGCAGCAACCCAATCACGCACGCTACACCTCTCAGACTATGGCAATGGCAAAGTCTGTATCGAGATCCAATCCGCGAAGCGCAAGCGCGGTTCTATTGCACCTCACATCGACGAATCCGGTCTCAACAGCCTCTTCACCACCGAGCTCTTCCAGCGCTGGCAGGAATACCGCACCGAGGATACGCCAAACCCCAAAACCGCATCTTCCACCCCATTCATCTCCCAGCTCCCCCTCGCCGAAATCACCGTCTGCGCCTCCCTCAAAAAAGTAGCTCCCCTCCTCGCAAAAGGCCAACGCCGCCTCGAAGACCTCAAATCCGGCGCTGGGAAATCAAGCACCTCAACCACCCCTGCCTCTACAACCACAGCCACCCCATCATCAACACCTCCACCCAAACCCGCCGAATCTGCCACCTCCCGCAGCACCAGCCTCCTCGACCGCATCCTCGCCAAACAAACCCTCGCCGCCTCCCTCCCCGCCGCCCCCACCAAAGCCGAACAAGACCGCCTCTCCGCCCTCCACCGCGCCGAAGACATCCTCTCTCTCATCAACATGATGGCCGCGTCCAAGGGAAATGGGCTCGCCCGCGCCTCGTTTACCCTGGCGCAGGTGGTGCAGAGCGCGAGGGAGTCGGCGCGGAGTCCGGTGGAGAAAGAAGACGTGGCGAGGTGCGTCAGGCTGTTGGCGGAGGAGGTGGTGCCGGGGTATGTGAGTCTGGTGCAGACGGGCGGGTTGACGGCTGTGGTGGTGAATCCACTCGGACGGGTGGCGGTGGGAGAGGTTAGAAGGAGATTGGCTGAGAGGGGGTTGAAGTAGGTGGCGAGTGTTGTTTTGTTATCGATTTTCCCGTGGAGGGAGACGGAACTCTTGTATACTCTGGATTTTTGGTCATTGGAGGGTTGGTGTTCTTTTACCGCGAGCGCTGTTGGAAGTCGTACTATACCCATGTTTTACTTCACTTATTTTCGTGTTTAGTACCGATAGCTATCGAATTCACATAAGTTATAGTCTTTAGTAAATTCAAAAATCCTTTGAAACTATTGTTCCATTACGTCTCGTGAAGTTGTGATTACCGCATATACACCAAGGACCAATTGGAAACTCATACCATTCGATTCTTCCCGTCAGAGTAACTATGTCATGTGACTGCGTGAGGATTGTGCGCGGCCCGGCGCGTCGCGCTACTTAACGTCTCGAACAACGACACGCCCGCGGACCATCCAACCACACCCAACCATCCCAACCTCCTCAATGAGTCCATTCCCGGATCGTATCCTCGAATGGGTATCTCCGGGTAAGCTCACCACTCGCGTCGTTGCACGACCTCACGCCGAGCCAACGGAACGACGCGCTGCCAATTGAATTGAATTGGAACGACGCAGTGCAAATGCATCAGTCTTGAATGCCAGACTAACAGGAGCCACAGCGCGTTCGAAATCCTCGGTGACGGCGAGATTGTGTCGCTTGCGGAGTTGTCCGACGAGTATTATCGGAGGCATGGCAGGCCGTTGAGGGTTGCGGTCGATGAGGCGGGGTGGCGGTTTAGCAATTTGACGGATCAGCAGGTTGCTATTATCAGGAAAAGTAAGTTCTTCTGTGTTTGCGCGTGCTGTGGGGTTAAGAGGTCTTGGGTGGTGATTTTAGGGGGCGTCACGGAGATGGGGAAAGAAGAGTGCTAGTGGCCGCGAGAGGTTTCATGGAAGGTCGATCCTCAGAGCGAGTCGGGCGGCATCATTGTATTGAGCCACATGCGGTATAGAACTGACGTTGTGTATTACTGCAGAGGAACCAGCAGCCAATCCGATCGAAAAGGCGATCCTCTATCGTATCCTGAAGCTGCTCAAACTGAACATCCATCTCCTCTTCATTTTCGATGGAAACAGACGGCCGTGGAAGCGTGGCAGAGCCGCTGGTCGCATCGATTGGAAGAGGATCAGACTTCTGAAACAGCTCCTGACGCATCTAGGTGTACCGTTTCACACAGCACCAGCAGAAGCGGAGGCCGAATGTGCTTCTCTCCAGCAAGAAGGTGTTGTGGACGCTGTCTGGTCCGAGGATTCTGACTCCCTAATGTTCGGAGCAACTCTACTGATCAGGGATTATCGTCCTAAGAAAGGCACAAAAGCAAAGTCGGATACGCACGTCAGACTGTACAGGTCGGAGACAATCCTCCGCGAAAAGGGCATCGACCGCGCGGGCTGGGTGCTCTTTGCCATGCTCAGCGGCGGTGATTACGACGCAATGGGAGTACGTGGTTGCGGAGCGAATACGGCCTCGAGGGCTGCCCATCATAGACTCGGTCTCGGAAAACTCCTGTGGGAAACGCCGGAGAGCAGGCTGCACATTGTGCGGGATGAGATTGTCGTATTCCTTAGGAACAAAGACGTCGATGTCCCTTTTGACTGGCCGAGAGCTCTGCCGGTGGGACACTACAAGAACCCTCTTGTGTCCGATCGTCACACACTCACTCATCTGCATAAGCTCAGCAAAGGATGGGATCCTGGTTTTCCGATCGAACACGATAAGCTGAGGGTCATGATGAGGGATAACTTCCATTTCTGGACAAAGGGATATATGAAGTTGATTGGACCTGTCCTCATCACGAACATCCTCCGCGAGAACGATCGTGGTAAGACCGGTTCAAAGAGCGATCCTCCATTTGGCATCAAGCTCGTGTGGCCGAAGCGAAAGAAGGCTCAGGCTCAGGCTCTTACTGCGGAAGACGCCGCGACTCCGGCAGATACTGCAATCCCGGACGACCCGTCGTCTCTTGAGAGGAAAATCACGTTTCTACCTTGTAAGGAACTAACATCGTTCGACCATACGGTGCAGCCTGATGGTGAAGATTGGGCTCAGTTGGAGACAAAGACCCATGGCAAATACGACCCCATGGCCCCAGTGGAATGTGAAATCATGGAATGTCTACTCCGTCGGCATCTCCCAGATTCTGCGTTCGAACCTCCCGCGCCCGGAACAGCACCCCATCCGCCGGGAGAGAGTAGAAGTAATGACGACGGAGATGACGCTGTCGATGGAACGGCTCCAAAGCACCCACGACCGCGCAAGAGGAAACAGCCAAGTGCTGCAGCAACTGAAGATGCGGAGCTACGAGAGGCTCTGAAAGCATCTGCCACTGCCGATGGGTTGGTACCGAATCAGCCACGACCGCGTAAGAGAAAACAGCCAAACGCAGCAACAGCTGGAGACACGGAGCTGCAAGAGGCACGGGGGGCATCGACTGTCTGGAGTCGACGGCCGGAACCAAAAGCCACGACTGCAACAGTAGAGACTCCCGTTTTCAAATTCCCTGAGGGATTCGGCTCTCGGGAATCTGTGACATCTACACAAGCAGAGAATGGCCCAGTGGCACAAACAATGACTCCTACAGCTGCGTACAGCCGCAGCAGTGCAGGTAGCAATGCTCTCGCAGCTCGACCTCAACCTTGGGCGTTACCCCCGCCAGATGATGCTTGGGAAGTGGATGAGTCCATGGAGAGAATGAACGATGAGATAGACGCCAACGGAGACCTCACCCGAGAAGAAGACGATATCGAGATTATGTGGGCAGGGCAAAGATTGAATAGTCGGCCTTCGGCAGCTCCGTCCTCGTCTCGGCCTGGCACCGCTCCAGTTCTGGGACATGTGGGATCTCAGAGCTCAACGTCTCGGTCTTCGGCACTATCTTCAGGACATACAACAGCTCCTGGCAGGGTCACTGCGGGATCGCAGAGTTCGACACCCCGGCCGTCGGCATCCTTGTCAGAAAATGGAACAGTTCTGAAGAGAGTTAATCCAGGCTTGCAGAGCTCGACTCCTCGACCTCTGGAACCTTCATCTGGATATGGCGGTGTTGCTGACAGAAACCTCACATTACCGCAGAGCTCAAACGCTCGGCCTTCGGCAACGTTGTCTGGATTTGGTGCAGTTCCCAACGGGAGTTCTGAAGGTCAGAAGAAGACCGATATCATTGATCTTCTTTCTGACAGTGAAGATGAGGATACGCGGCCTGCAAGCACAAAACCAATGCAACTTAATGGAAGTGCCTTGCGGCCGGCATCTCAGGCAACTCCTCCACGTCCCGCACCTCCCACACCGGCTGCCAGCACTGCAGACATGACCACATCAAACCCTCTCCCTCCGCCGTCGAGAGCCTGTGCTTCGACGCTTGATAGACTTCTGGCAAACACAAGGAATACGCATGAGCAAGAAGCCCGTCCGACGCAGACACAAGACGACAATCAGCCTGTCATCCTGAATCCTTCGCGCAAGACATGTTCTCCTCATTCAAATGCAAGAGGTGCCACCGAGCAGCCGGCCCGTTCAGCGCACTTACGAGAGCATGATGGGCCTCTTGTTGTGAGTCCTCCACGCCCAACTCGCTTTCTACGGTCGCCAGCGAAAAGCTCAGCGGATGTGAATCGGTACCGAGCACATCAGACGCAAATCGCAGACGACGAAGAACCTCTTGTGTTGACCCCTCCACGCCCAAATCGCCAGTTGCAACCACAACTTGACGATGAGCCTCTCTTCTGTACACCTCCACCCGTCGCCCGAGACGCCTCAACAGATTTCGACGACAACCGGGATGATATTTTCGGTACCCGTCCACCAGCCGCCCGCCCATCTCGACCAACTACACTGGTTCCAGCTGCAGCGCCTGTCGCCGCTCGTTCGCCAGCAAGGACAAGCACGTCATCTGTCCGTAGGCCGCCTCAGATACCTGTTGCCTCTCGGTCGCCAGGGAGAACGAGTGATCTGTCTGTTAGAATTGCTGACGCCTCGGGTGGTGCTAGCGCTACGGTGGCGTCGTCTGCACAATTTGATGGTGTTGAGGTTGTGGACCTGACGAGTGACTGATGACGGGTATGTTGTTAGTGTTGATACTATTAAAGTCAACGCTACTGTTGTCGCGATTTTTCCTCGAAGGATGTTCTACTGCAGCTGGTAGATACACGCAAGCGCCAGAACCTGCGGAGTGCTCGAGAACGAACTCAATGCGATGCAAAACTTATGGTTACTTTTCGAGACGTTAAAGAAGCCAGAAAGGATAGGACAAGGTATGTGTAGAGACGCAGTCACGAGATATATGTCATGATGATTCAGGGAACCTTACCGACAGGGTCCTCGAATACTTACCTAGTAGCAAGATATCGATAAAGCAGGATACCTGTTGAATCATTGATGATGTTTCGGTTTCATGACTCGGCCTCCGGGGAGATAGTGGTCCACAACGGCTAGAGCCGTCGCACTACGGCGCGAATGAAGTCAAAATCCAAAGCGTCACTCTTATTTCAACCCCTCTCCCTAAGTTAGCCTTTTCCCCCTCAATGTCGCGAAGGCGATATCTGCATGGGATTGTGACTGAACATCCACCGGTTTCAGGAGAGCTCATGCGACGAGGAAAAAGGCATGCGGCTCTCATTTCTATTTCAAACCCTCTCCCTACCATTCTCGCCATCAATGTCGCGAAGGCGATATCTGCATCGTATTACGACTGAATGTCCACCGATGTCAGGACAGCTAATGCGTTGTGGAAAATGTCGTGCGGCTCTTTCCAACATATGGAATTCAACGTGTAAGGTCTGATTCCTCGACTTTTACATCAGGTCGCTCTTCCCGTCTCATTCGAAATTTTCCGGTTTATTGTCTTTTGCTTCTGCAAATCTTTAAGGTCTTTTTATTATCGTTTCTCTCTCATCCCGCGAAACGGATCGCAGAAGACCAGAAGACGATGATCGCAGTCTGAAACACATGTCAGCAAGGCCGGAGTGCAAGGCTGACAAGTCAGCGGATTCGGACTACATCTCAGCACATCAAGATGATTCGACCAGTTGAGCCGTGGCAACTTTCACGTATCACCGCCTGATCAGACAGGCCTCCAACCTTTCGAAGGCGACCAAATCGTCGAGTGCGTGTTCCTGACGGGTGCGGGCGCCGGCGAGGAGGGTGGGCAGGGGGTCTTCCATGGTCGTACGCCTCTCATGTCATTCTGCATCCTTCATGTTTACTTCTCAAGCAGAAGACTGCAGCACACGGTGCGTCCCCGACAATCCCGGTATCATCGCAAACGGTAGAAAAAGGGTCCGAGATGCTGCAATCATAAAACCTGGAGTCTCCCAGGCGGCTTCATCTCCCGCTCCGTCGTAGATAATCGCGGACACGCTGTCCGCGCGACTGTCGGGACGCGACCGACCGTATCCAATCGCCATGTCGACGCTCCGCCACGCAAGGTCATGGCCTAGAATAGGCGAAGGCCTTCGGTCGCTCGCACCCATGGCGGTGGCAGACGTCTAGGACAGTGCATTGCCCAGACACACACACAGCTTCCCCACCAAAGCATCATTGCCATCACACTCCAGCATCTGACGTCTTGATATCGCCGTCCAGCCGGCGGACGGTTAGGCTTCGACTTTCTATCTCTGTTTCCATCCGAATCCTGCTGCGAGTCTCTGCAAGCTCTCCGCTCGCACCACTGCGCCTTGGGCAGCGAAAACCACTCCCGATCGATAGGATCACCAACCACGACGATTAACACAGCTTTTGGCAGGTTGCGGCCACGCCTGCCATCACATTCAGAGTCCCCAGTCTCACGACCAACAAGCAGCTCCCTTGAGCTACACTGAACGATGTCTGCCAGCAACCTGTTTGGTTACTCTCGCGATAGCGACGCCGCGACCGTCGTTCTGCGGACCGCTGAGGACTTCGAGCTCACTGATCTCTTATCACCCACGAACCACTCCACCTACGCCGAGTCTACCGGCTCGGACTCGAGCGATGAACTTTCTCGAGTCTTCACGGCATCGGATAAGTCGAGCACGAAGCCAACATCAGCTGGCACCGGCTACCTCTTTGACCGCAAGGATGGAAAGGGCAAGCTCGTCGTCAATGAAGGGCCCTCTTCCGTCACGGCCACCCATGGGTCGGGCTCCGACACTGAGCTTGAGAACTCCCAAGAGCTTTATGGAATCGGAGTGTGGACCGGGCCATCGTTCACGACGAAGACGCTTCCAAACATCAAGCGGGTCAGCAACTACAAAGTCAAAAAACCACCAGTTGTGGTCCACCATCCCGCGAGATCACAACCACCCGGGCGCGTGTCCAATCATTCTTGCTTCATCCGCAGTGACAGTATGGAGCGACCGTCTACTCCCACTCATCCCTTTGCTAATGAGACACGATAGAATCCAAATACCTCCGTAACCGCCAACCCACCGCCACGCTCGACCATGACTTGGAGGTGCAACACTCAGTCAAGCAGCAACATTCTGAAGTCCAACCCAAAGCCTTGTCCACCACCCGCATCACCATCGCATTCATACTCGCCTTTGCCAGCTTGATTGCCATCGGCTTGGCTGTCTTCGGTGTCTGCAACACAGATAAAAAGCAGCTCGGAGCGATCAAGGCTATCATCATGGGCGCGACTTTGGCCGTTGTCGTCTTCACCTTCGCCCTCATGATAGTCGCCCTCAGAGACTTGCTGGAAATACTTGTCGCCTTGATGCTCGAGCTGCTGATTTCGGCTATACCGCTCTTTCACATTCATGATCTCCTGTAGGTCTGAAGATGATCATGGTCTGTCTCAATCAATGCGCTACGGTTCTTCTAATCGACCACCTCTGTCCACTCTGGTCCCTGTCTTACCTGCTCCATTGGAACGTCTGATTTGGGAAGAATCACGGTTCTCTTGCTCGTCTTCCTACCTGTCCGTGTGTGAGTTGTCTTCTGGGTTTTCCGCGGTCGCCTTTGCGCTATTCTCCCCGTTCCCACTTCGGGAACGAAAAAGTTATCCATAACCCGGGCATGCATGGACGCAAAGGTTCACGCAATTTAGGTTACTGTTTTTACCCCGTGCAACATCTGCGTTCATTGAGACTTTACTCAATCTATCGGCCGTCCCATTTATCCAATCCACATCCAGCAACCTCCCAAGCTGCGGCTGCCTTGAAGATGCTCTCCTCGTCGAATCGCTTACCTACCAGCTGCATCCCTACTGGCATCTTGCCTTCACCGTCGGGCACCTTGCCGAAGCCCGCTGGCATGCTCAATGCGGGGTCTGCCGAAGCCATCAGCAAGTACTCATATACAATAGCAAGAGATAAGAGGTATACTTACGTCCAGTAACGTTGAATTGGCACGTATTCAACGTCGCGCCAATCGCCGGTCTCATCTTCTCCTCCACATTCATACCGTACTCGGGATGTTTACTGCCCACCCTTGGATTGACCGGCGTAATCAAGACATCGAAGTCTTTCAATGCGTCATCGTATGCAGCACGAAGCTCATGCACATGCATCATCGCTTTCGCGACTAGTGCATTGCAATCCTCACGCTCATTCATGAGCGTGCTGTTGAAGACCATGTTTACAACAGCCGGGTTATGCTTGTTCAGGATGTCGAACGCCTTCTGGTTGAACGGCGGCGGTCCTACATCCGGCATGGGGTAGTTGAGCAGCGGTACAGGCGCATTGCGCAAGCCGTACGATCCGATCCCAGCGCGTGTTGCGATGGTCCAGACGGAGGGACCGAGAAGGTGAAAAGGTATGGAGACCTCCGAAACGGTGGCGCCGACGTCCTTGAACTGCTGGATCGCAGCTTCGATGACAGACTTAACCTCGTCACTGAGGCCCATAACCTCAAACGACTCCTTTATGACGCCAACACGCAGTCCCTTGCCAGCTTTCTCAGGCGTCCACTCTCCCGCCTCTTTCTTCCCTTCAACAAAAGCCTCCAGAAGCGCCGCATAATCCTTAACATTCTCCCTCAATGGCGACTCCGGCGTCATCCTCGGATCAATCCCATCATACCCCGCGCAAACCGCCAACAAAGCCGCCACATCCTCCACGCTCTTCGCCATCGGCCCCGCATGGTCAATCATCGCGAATAGCGAGATAATCCCCGTATACGGCATCAAACCGTGCGTAGGCTTGAGTCCATAAACGCCCGCATAGCTCGCCGGGATCCTGATACTCCCGCCCTGATCTCCTCCAATCGCCATATCGACGCCCAACCCGAGCTTTTCGTCCTCGAGTGCCGGGAGCCCGTGTCGCGCCCGCCAGTCCCGCACCTGGGAGACTCCGACGAGGGCGGCGGAGCCGCTGCTGCTGCCCCCGGTGGTGTGGGATGGGAGCCAGGGGTTTAGGACGGGGCCAGTGGCGGAGGTGAAGGAGAGGGGCGACATGGAGAAGTGCTCGCAGGTGGCGGAGCCGGTGATGGTGCCGCCGGCTGTGAGGATGCGGTTTACGACTACGGCGTCGATGGTCGGGATGGGGTAGTGTGGGGAGGGAGAGAGGAGGGATGCATAGGTGCCCGCGGTCAGAGGGACACCGCCAATGGACACGTTGTCTTTGACGGCGATGGTGAGGTTGGAGAGACGGGTTGCGGTGGGGTGGGGGTGCGTGATCGTTGTCTGGTTGTGGAGGTAAGTTGGCGGTTCCTGTTTCTGGCATCATATCTGGATGTCTGGACTCACGCGGTGGCTCCAGGCGTTCAGCGGGTTTGTGGTCTCTTTCCACCAGCTTCTGGGGAGCGTTTCAGGGTCGATGGCTAATCGTGGGTCATGGTACTCGGGCAGATCTTTGATCTGCTGGGCTGTTGCGTCGAGGCCGTTTAGGAGATGACGGTAGTTTTCTTCCTCTTCTGCCGGCACTTTGACATTGTGCTTTGCGGCGATTGCGCGCAGACGCTCGACGTCGACTAGAGAGGTATGTTAGCGATTTGGATTGTCTGATGGGTGCAAAGGAGGTAGCTGCGGACCTGTTGGCTCGCCGGTGCTCAGAAAAACCACAGACATGTTTGGGGATCACGGTAGGTGTAGTTGCAATCACTGACTGTAAGGTAGCAGATTCAAAGCTGAACAGCCTTCCAGGTCCTACTCCTTGATGCCATCACAGAAGCTCCCTCCGAAGCCGGCATGGAGTCTGACTACCGTTGGCCGCGGGGCAACGATAGCACTTGATAGCCATACTCAGCCATCGGGAGGCCGCTAAGAGTGGGGAGCTCGAAGATGAAGATGATCCGGAGTCTGGACTCTGTGTCTGGGCTTATCTCCAGCTCCCAGCCTCGAGTCGTGGCACTCAACACCATCGATAAGCCCTCGACTCGATATTCCCGCTCAATTGAAACCGAATCGCGCAATGTCATCAGCCCGGACCCGGAATGTCATCAGACCCGGATATAAGGAGAGTTTCTGCAGGTGGCTCGTCCCGGCGCGTGCACGTGGAGATCGGGAGCTAGACCCCTGTCAACCGGGACCATCGCTTTAACTTATCATTTATCGGGGCGTCCTGGACTCTTATCGTACCCTGGACTCTGACATCCTGAACACCTCGGCGTATCATCCTCGATGCGATAGGCACAATTCGTACCCAATTGGAAAAACGGGAAACGTGCTCACAAAGGTGGAGGTGACGGGTCGGGAGGTAACGCCGTCGAGGCTCCCGGAGTTGGACCATCGACCGACGCCATGGTCGGGCGCGGGGCTGCGAGATCGCTGTGGGTGAAGAGGGGTGTGATATATTGGTCCGTCTTCCGTCGTTGACGCTTGTGCTGGAAAGCAGGTTAGAATGTCGACAGCTAGGGGATACCGCCTTGGCGTGGACGTTGGTGTAGGCATATCCCCTTCTTCTGCACTACCCCAACAGACTCAATCTCTGACACCGTTCTGTTTTCTCCCAGGGTACATTCACCGACATCTGCGTCATCACACCTGAAGGCAAAACCGTCCGGGCCAAAGTACCCACCAATGTCACAGACCAAAGCATCGCCGTCAAAGAAGGCGTCGACCAAGTCCGACAGATACTCAAAGAGTCGTACGGCTGGGACGGCAAATTCGACTACATCCACCATGGTACCACCACCGCCACCAACGCTATCCTCGAAGGAAAAGGCGTCAAGACTGGCCTCGTCGTGACAGCCGGTCACAAGGACATCCTCAGCTTTCGCCGTTCGCAGATTCCTGGCGGTCTGGGCGCGTGGATGAACTTCGTGCAGCCGACGCCTATTGTGCCGTTGGAGCGGACGGTCGAGGCGCCCGAGAGGATCTCTATCCAGGGTGAGGTGGTGAAGCCGTTGGACCGGGAGGCTTTTAGGGAGAGTCTAAAGGATCTGAAGAGACAGAAGCCGGAGGCGATTTCCGTGAGCTTGCTGAACTCGTTTGCGAATAATGAGCATGAGGAGGCGATTCGTGAGGTGCTGAATGAGGAGTTCGGACCTGAGGTGGAGGTTGTGACGTCGACGGAGATCCTGCCGGAGATCCAGGAGGTATGGCTATCTGTTCTTGACGAGAGTGACATGAGCTGATGAGATATAGTATGAGCGTACGGTTACAACGACAGCCAATGCTGTTGTCAAGCCGATTGTCAAGAGATACATGAAAGGTCTCCAAAACCTCCTATCCAACGACACCGATACTATCCGCATCCTCAAATCAGATGGAGACCTGACATCCGTTGATCTGGCCGGCGAGCAGCCGGTCAACATTCTCATGAGTGGCCCAGCTGGAGGTGTCATTGGAGTCGGCCACGTCATCTCGAAGAACACGCCCTTCAAGAACCTCATTACTCTTGACATGGGCGGTACTTCGACTGACTGTGCTCTTATACCTGGTACCAACGCAGTGCTCAGGCGAGAGACTGTTGTTGGACCCCTCACCGTCAAGGCTCCCTCGGTCGACGTCCGGACTGTAGGAGCTGGTGGAGGATCCATCGCGAACTACAATTCCCTCACAGCGGCTCTTCGAGTGGGTCCTGAGTCCGCGGGTGCCACCCCCGGTCCCGCAGCTTACGGCAAAGGAGGCGAATTGGCGACTGTCACTGATGCCAACCTTACTCTGGGCTACCTCCCATCGAAACTTCTCGGGGGGAAGTTCAGCCTCGATGTTGCCGCTGCGGCGAGCGCCGTCGAGTCCATCGCAAAGCAGATGAACATGGAAGTCACTCAAACAGCCGAAGGCATCATCAACCTCGTCAACGAGACGATGTACGGAGCACTTCGTCTAGTCTCCGTCGAACAGGGCTACGACCCGCGAGACTTTGCTTTGGTAGCGTTCGGAGGCGCTGGTCCGCTTCATGCAAACGCTGTTGGCAAATTGCTTGGGGCGTTTCCCGTCATAGTTCCGCCAGCGCCGGGCATCCTGTGTGCTCAGGGTGATGCTACTACTAAGATGAGCCATGAGCAGTCTTGCACGTACATCAAGCTTTTCTCTGAGACCCTGGCGGAAGAACTCAGAGACGCTTTCCGGGAGCTGGCAAAGGGATGTACGGAGACGATGAAGAAGGCATTGGCCGACGCGTCTCCGTCCCTCGACGTCTCCTGGCAACTCGACATGCGCTACAAGGGACAAGCTCTAACCCTGACCGTTGACCTGGAAGAATCCGAGTGCCAGCATGGAACAGAAAAGCTGCTAGACCACCTGCGCAGCAAGTTCGACGCCGCGCACGAGCAGCAGTTCAGCTTCAGCCTGCCTCAGACTATCGACATCGAAATCATGCGTCTGCGCGTCAAGGCTACTGACGCATCACCCGAGGTCACCATCCAGGCCATTGAGTCTGCCGATACGACTACACCTCCAGACTCTGCCATCATCTCGAGAAGCCCTATCGTCTGCAACGGCGAGAAAGTCGAAGCTGTGTTTTGGGATCGCCAGCAAATCACCAAGAAAGGGTATAAGATCAGTGGTCCCTGCGTGGTCACGGAGATGGACTCGAACACGCTCATCCTCCCCGGCTTCTACGGCGAGATCGATGGTATGGGGAACATCCTCATTCGACCGTCAGAGGAGAAGCAGTGGGAAGAGGAAATCATCAACACGCCTGAATCGGCGAGAGAGATGGTTGCCAATAACCCGCTTATCCCCACGCTCATCTCTTCTGCGCTCGGCTCGATCAGGAGGGAGATGGATACGCTGATGCTGCGGTGTGCCATGTCTCCTGCCATCAGAGAGCAGCAGGACGAGTTCAATGTTATCACTAATCCGAGAGGGCAGATGCTGGTGGGCCAGTTTGGCAGCTTTATTACGCAGTTTTTGAACAGTTGGAAGGGGACGATTGAAGAGGGGGATGTGTTCATCACGAATGATGTTTATCAGACCAAGGGCGCCGTGTCCCATCTGAACGACGTTATTGTGTTATTGCCGATTTGGTATGCGGGTAAGATTGTGGGTTGGGCGGCGAACTTTGGACATTTGACGTAAGTGGTGTCCCTCCCTGAGTTTTCCAGGTGTATTGCGGTTTGGAATGCTAATGGAAACAGTGATGTCCAAGGGAAGGTGCCGGGATCCATGAGTATCAACGCCTCGACACTGTTCGAAGACGGTCTCCAGATTCCTTCTGTCAAGCTCTACTCGAAGGGCCAGTTCAATCAAGGCTTGATGGATGTCTTCTGCCGAAACAGCCGCATCCCAGAATGGTTCCAAAGCGACGTAACAGCCTTGGTAGCAGCATGCCGGACTGCAGCGACCAGAGTCTGCGAGCTCTGCGACCGCTACGGCGTCGACGTCTACCACGCCGCAACAGACGACCTCCTCCAGCGCTGCCGGTCTGCCATCAGCCACCTCATCGAAACCAAGATTGGCTCCGAGCGTAGCAGCTTCACCGACTTCATTGACGACAACGGCCAAGGCATCGGCCCCTGGGCAATAACCTGCTCCATGCAAAAAGAAGGCAACCGCCTAATCTTCGACTGGGACGGGACCTCCCCTCAAAGCGACACCTCTATGAACTACTACCTGTCCACCCCCATGTTCAAAATCTTCATCGGCTACTTTCTCCTCGCCGTCTACGACCCCCACTGCGTCGTCAACGATGGCTTCCATGACCTCATCGAGCTCCGCATCCCCGAAGGCACAATCCTCCGTCCCGTCCGCCCCGCCGCCCTCTCCTGTCGCACCCATCTCCTCGGCCGCATCATGGACGTCATCCAAGCCCTCATGGGCCAACTCAACCCAGCATACCGCTCCGCAGCCGGCTTCTCCGACTCCCCTCACCTCTTCTACTCCGGCTTCAAGCCCAACGGCGAGTGGTTCCTGCTGTACCAAATCGGCTTTGGCGGCGTGCCCGCGCGGCCAATTGGCGATGGCCCGGACTGCCACTGCCTGTTCCCTGCCATCAAATCGATCCCAACAGAGAACATCGAGCTCTACTTCCCCCTCATCATCGAAGCGAACGAGTCCGTTGCGGACTCCGGCGGCGCGGGTTTCTACCGTGGAGGCAATGCCCAGCGCACGCTTTACCGGTTCTTGTGCCAGGGTGAGGTCAGCATTCATGATGATAGGTGGTTGACCAAGCCGTGGGGCGTTAATGGTGGCGCGCCGGGGACGCGCAGTCGGAAGGGCGTTTACAGACATAATAGCTATGGTACAGCCCAGCCGATCAGAGAAGCGCTACCGTCGAAGATGGACCATCTGCGCGTCTACCCCGGCGATGTCCTCGAATGGATTACTTGGGGAGGCGGTGGGTTGGGCGACGCGTTAACGCGCCCGCCGGAGGTCGTGGCTGCGGAGGTGCATCGCAGACTCGTTACCGTGGAGGGCGCGAAGAAGAATTACGGCGTTGTCGTCAATGGAGAGGATTTCACCGTTGATGTTGAGGGGACGGAGAGGTTGAGGGAGGAGATGAGGGTGAAGAGGGGCGTGGAGTGGAAGGCGGACGGCTACGATAGGGGTGGGAGTCTGGAGGAGTTGATGAAAGTTGCGAAGAGCGAGACGGGCATGGAGGCACCGAAGCCGCAGTGGGAGAGCGAGCCCTATGGGCCGCATACGGGGTTGGAGTATGTGAGGGGGTGGTTTGAGAGGATGAGAACGGAGAAGGGGTGGAAGGGGGATGATGGGATGGTGTTATAGATTGGGTTTGTATGTGGCGAGGATGATTGTCGAGTGGTGGATGAGAATATAGATGATATCTTTCTTCCAGTAACGTTACCAAGTCTTTCCTTGTATTTGATCATAACACTTCCATTCAGCATTCTGATCTCCTCAAACACCCTCATCTCATGTTCCCCTCCCTCCCGACGTGATCACAACGCCTCCTCCTAATCAGTCCACCACCCCTGTCACCCTCTCAGTCGATCAAAAAAGCAAATCCACCCACGCCCCCAATTAGAAAAAAAGTAACCCCAGATCATCCCCCATCCACGCATCCCGAATCCCAAAACTGCATTCATCTCCGCCTGTTTCCCCTCGTCCCACCAAAACAACCTGCTGCCGTCGCACCCGAAGTTCCCGCGGCTGGTTGCTGCTTCGTCAATCGCCGGTTACAAGTCGGGGTTGCTGTGCGACATTCCGCGACGATGCAGCGGACTGCTATGGATGCGCGAACTGAGCCAGAGCTTCAGGTGCGAGGCATGGTGTGGTGCGGCTTTGCTTGGGTTGTCACGGGTGTCATGGTTTTGGATTGATGGGTATAGGTTGAAATGGGAAGGGCAAGGCAAGGTCCGCAGCAAGTTTGCGAATACGGATATTGGAAGCAAGAAAGCAGGCTGCATTCTTAGGCTTTGGTTTCGCCGCGGACAATAACAGGTACAATCTTGTGTGGTACAGACACATGCACCACGCGCAGAGTCGCCGACGAGGACGACGTTGTACAACGGCAGCACAGCCGAGTCGAGTCTCCATGTGCATGTTTGACGTGAAAGGTGCAGATAGATGGACAGAAAGGCTCCCTCGTGCACAATTCTCTTGTGTCGCGCCCACGGCGGTACGCGCGGATCAAGCTCTGCTGAGGTTGTCGGCCTGGCAAATTGTTTTCTTCTTTCTGTCGTGTGGCTGTGGTCGCCGACGTGCTATGCAGCTGAGCGCGATCGGAACGTCCATCTTCCGTACACAGGTACTGGATAAGTCTTCTTGATATGCTACTGTCGTGCACTTATCATCAGCGTCGTCGTCGCTTTCGTTGTCGTCTTTGCGGGTTCCAGTCGCCCCTCATAGGGTAGCAAAACTGGGAAGCAGCCCGAGTGTGCTGCGTACCACCGCACAATCGAGCGAATTCGAGGCTGCAGAAACATCTTTACCGCTTCGCCTTGTTTCGCATCCACGGTGTCGTGTTGGTAAGTTGAGCTATTACTTATATTCCTTGCAACGAACGGCGTCGATTACCTCGTCTGATGAGACGCATCGCATTCTCATCTTCGGTTCGTTCACGGGAAAGATTAAAAGAAAAAAGGCCTGAAACGAACGAAACTGATACCCTTTCGCCCTTGTACCTGCTTGCTGGAACCATCTCTTCTCCTTTGTCCCGTGCTTACATACTGTCGCTTTTTCCAGGTTCGCCTTGGTTCCGAAGTTTTCAGTCGTCGTGGTTGCGCTGAGGAAGAAATACACGCTTCATCGATGACCGGACGCGTCGATGGCAGAAGATAGGCGATGGATCGTCATCACCGTCATGAGCGCGCTATTGTGCTGTGCGCTTCCTGCATTGTTCATGCGCTTCTATGTGCGGACGAGGATAGTGAAGAAGTTTGGGGTGGATGACTGGGCTATGGTGGGCGCTGGGGTATGTGTGCTGTCCGTGTGTTTCTGTCGATGAACACCATCACCTTTTTTCCACCTGTCATCTCGCAACATTTGCAAGATGCTCTTTTCCTCAATTCGCGCTCTTTTTAGTAGTCGTACCGGCTTTGTTGCTCTTTCTGATTCATCTTAATTTCCCGCCTTTTTTGGCCATTGATCAAGCACTTACACAATATTGTAGGTTCTCAATGCTGTCTACATAACAGTTCAAACCGGCGCTTGCGTTAATGGCTTCGGAGCGCATACATCCGAACTCTCATCTGTCACGTATGTCTATTCATGGGGCAGTGCCCGGAATGGTGACGTCTCAGCAGCTCTAAGAGTATGTTGTCTCTATCCATCCCCACAGTCAGTTGACCCTTGCGCTCTCTCCAGCTACTGATTCCTGTTCCCCAACTATCCAGTTCTGGTATCTTACCACAATCTTCTTCGTCCTAACATCCTGCGCCGTCAGAGTTGCCGTATGCCTTCTCCTATTCAAGACAGAAGTCCTGCAGCAGCGGCGCGGAACCATCACCACGGTCATGGTTCTTTCCATCATCATAGGAGGCGCAATGTTTCTACTTCTGATCTTCCAATGCGGCACCAGCACAGAGGAGTACTGGTCAAGCATGCGATCGAGACCCCAAGAAACCTGTCTAAAACCTGACATCCTCACCGGAATATGGTACGCGTTCACAGCATCAACACTGGTGGTTGATTTGTGCATTACGGCTCTTGTAGCCGTACTGGTGTTTGCGAGAGGAATTTCTGCGAATAGAAGATGCATGATTATTGGACTTGAACTTATGACTTTGCTGTAAGCCCCTCTTTCCTCCTTATCCGAAATTTATCGTCCGTGTCTAACACCGATCTAAGTGCAATTGCTCCCTCCGCCCTCAGCATCCTATTTATCCCCGATCTCAAAAACACATCTGACCTTACCTGTAAGTCTTCTCATTCTTTTCTTCCCTCGTTCATGCCCGTTTACCTCCCCAATCGCCCTCACTGTCCTGATTGCACCCTGATCTCATGATCGATAGTCTCAGCAACGAACTTCTCCATCACACTCCTCGTGCCCCCCTCAGTCGGCATCACAGCCGCCAGTCTCGCGACCCTGGACCCGTGGCTCAAAGAACTTGGAGTCTTGACCGCGCGGCCGGGTTACAGCATCAACTGGCAGCAAGCGCGGGGTCGACGGGTGCCTAGACAGCCCATCAAAACAGGAATGATGACGGGGAGGGAGAGGGCGCAGGGGGTTGAGACCAGAAACGGAAGTGCAAAGGGGAGAGTGAGATTTGAGGAGGACTGTGGTGATGACTTAGAAGACCAAATCGAGGTTCAGGCTAGTGGGGCATTGAGAGGGGATTCTGATGGTGAGGGGAGTGGCGATGGTGGAGGGAAAGGGGGGACTAGGCAAGGGAGTGGGAGCCAGGCGGACAGGGAGACGCCGGTGCCAGAGGGGAGTTTGGCAGGGACTGAGAATGAGGAACAGCAGTTGGTGACTGGTGTTGCGGCTAGGTTGACGGTATGAGGGGATGAGTAGTGGTGGTGAGAGGTGATTTGGGATATTTGGACGCTTGATACCCGTAAAGGCCAGGAAATTAGTCTGGTAATGGAATTTGAACGATCTGAGCCGTGCGCTTTGAGCTTGACTTCTTGCTCTTACCGGTGAATTCTTTGATATATGCTCCTTTAGGTTTCAGCTGTAAACGTTTTCATGGCTTCGAATGGAAACATTCATGTCTCTGTAAAGCCGCGAGAATCTCACGTTCTCTCTCTTGACACTGACAAGACATGAGACAGTAGCTAAGCACTCTACTCTTTCTAACGATACCACTCTTACTAGGATGCCTCATCAATCAGATACGTAGATGCCAAGATAGTCGGATCACGATTGCCTAAGCGAGTCTTAGTCCAACGCAATCAATAAGAACCACCTATTGGGGAAAGACAGCGATCAAAACCCCCACAAGAGATCATAGTCAAGACCTGGCAAATGCCTAAAACCTTCGTCATGTTTTCCGAAGCGAAGCATGAAAGGAACCGGAGGCGGAAGATGTTGACTTTTTGTCTCACCTAAGCAAAAGAGAGATTCGCCCTCGTTAAATGAAATTGTTCAATTAAGATTCTCCATTTTCTAGTCGAACTCCTATGCTATCGAGGGAATTGGATTAGATGTGGAGTGTGCAGTATCTGAGTAATCTTTCAACTTTATGGTGCGTCCAAATCCTACCTAGAGATCAAGATAAATTAAAATCACATGGTCGTTCGCGGCTGAACTCCACCGTCATAAGAAAGATTCACAACCAGTTCTGTGCCCAATCCCCAGGATGATAAAATATCTAGTTTCGTTGATCTATCGTATTATTCCTAGGCGTCGAAAAAAGGGACGGGATATTGGAAGGCAAAGTTTTAAATCCAGGTTTCAGGCTTCCATGCACATGAGTTGGATGTTTTTTAGTGCAACATTTCAGCGCAAATGATGAGGTGTGGATGCGCCGACCAATGCTTAAGTTGTTATATAAAGCCCCAATATCCAATCCATATCGACATCCTGTACAGTCAACTACCGGCGTAACAGCATCCACTATCCAAGATCGCGATTCTAGTCGAAACTGATAGTTGGTCAATATCCAATCGATCGTTGAGTAGATGTTGATGTGTCTTCATCCTCCTTTGACATTCATCATTACTTCTTAATTACACGGCATACTATCATCCTCTACGGTTGCTTCCCATATTCACATAAAGTTGGAAGAAGAAGACAGCGCACATTACTAGCACGAAGAGCATAATTATTACGATTGTTAGTGGATAGCACTAGCTTACTCACGAGGTAGCTCTACCTAGATAGCTCCGCCTAGCCAGAGGCTCCGACATATCATCCATACAACTATCTACACACAGTATTCTTGCCTTAGATCATTACTAGTGACTTCTGCACGAGTGCCTCTATACCACCACCAGTGCCACCCTTGCTTTCGCGACAATAATTATTTGCTTTTGATCAGGCGAGATACTCAAAACTAATCAATTGCCATCTGAAATTTAGACATCCGACTAGATACATCAAGCAGTGTACTCTGTTTCCAAATTTCCAAAGTGACTTGAAAAGGAAGCTGTATCGGGCACAAAGTCCGTAAGATGATTTGTGTCCTAAGCTTCCAAAGTAGTATGATTAGTAGATATTACCGTCCGCCGAGTAAGCTTCATATACGCCAGCCCTTCGTTTTACACGTGTTTTGAGAAAATGGCTAGGTATAGGATGCTGGTGATAGGGATGGTATAAAGGCCTGTTTTTTGGTACAGACTCTTTTACAGGAACCTAACAGTGCAAGTCTAACTATGGTGGATGAGGCTGTCATTCAGTTAAAGGCTTTCCGCTTACTCCGTTACGACAAGACTTTAAATTTAGGATCATATGGACCCGGACTTAGCCTAATGAACCTTGCTTACTTCTCTTATGATCATTACTATCTGGCATCAAGCTGCATTAAGATAGGCTACCGACATCCTCCAAAGCCAGTGATTCTCGTCATTAACCCATCTTGCTACTAACAAAATCAGCGCCCATCGCAGACATCTGATACAATAGCATGGATCTCAGATTCGAAGGTTTAAATGTCCACACGAGCAATTATCTGGACATAAGCTATTCGTTCTGCATGTGATTTCGAGGTAAATGGCTTGGTTTAGGGTTGCAAAATGCAGGTTTCAGGGGTAGTGTGTATATAACAGCCTGTCTTTCAATCTATATTCTAAACACTAAACTACTAGTCCAATACCTTAGGCCCACTAAGGCTTTAAACTTAGTGCTGTCAATGTAATCGAACTAAGGGCATTAAGTTGAGGTTATACGCAATGGAAAATACATTGACATGGCTTATGTACTCCGATGCTGCCTATTATTACTTCCACATGAAACAGAACAACATTATCTTTTACAGCTGCTTAAAGTCACTAACCATTACACTTCGAGAATGCTCTTAACCCAGCAAAGTCAAGTATCCGTCGTGTCTCGAGCCGAATCTGTCGATATTAGTGGATGGTCTTTTTGATATTAGAACATTTAGCCTATTCTCGTTCTCTACGTGCAGTGCACGACAAAAAGACTTGTGTATCAACAACAGAGTCTGTCGAGCGGTGTTCATAAACCTTGCACCCCTGCTCCGCACGTGACATTGAGCCACATGGCTAGATGCAAAGGTAGTACGGCTGCTATAGCGGTCTCTGTAACACCTCTTCTTTAATTCTTTCTCTGTACACTGAAATCCCAGTCCAATAACTCAGCTGTGAGCAAGCAAATTCGGCGCTGTCCATGGAATAGCTGCAAAACTCGAGCAAAGACTATCTATAATAGTAGTTACTTTGAATGTCTTTATCTTGTGTTATAGCCACCATCACTTCCCGACTACACAGCCTATCATCATCCTCCATAACTTAGCCGATGCTCGTCACCGTCAGGCAGAACCGACTCCTGCCCGAGTGAGCCGCAGTAAAGTATCTCGAGGCCTTGAACAACGTACATCAACTCCCGCATCCCGATCACACCAGCCGTCACCACCACCACCCATCAAAGCCACTTTTCCCGTCCTGCAAAAAAGCTCGGGAGCCGGCCAAGTCGACATAGTCATCCACCGCATCCACGACGAGCCGAACACCGCATCCAACTCTGCGCTCGAAGAACGGACCGTCGGCGTCTTCGCCGACAGCTTCCCATCCACCGTGAAAAACCATTGTATTGCTGTAACTTTAGCCACCAGGTTCCGGTGGCGAATCCAACAAATCCAGCATCTCATTCTACACAGATTCTGCCCGCATCTAGTCTGTTGCAGACAAAAGCCGCTAACGGCATGAGCAGGCAGCGCCTCTCGATCAAACCAGCGATTCGAAAACGACACCACGCGTATCCACCCGACAGTTCTCGATCTCGCCACGGAGGAAACGAATGCATGGGAGATCCGCAACAGTGATGCTCAAGTCGCGGCTCAGCTCAGCTCAGCTCGAACGAGATATAGGATCGCTCCTTTCATCTAGTCCCACAGATACACAGCAGAAGCAAACGCAGCAAACGCCAGCAGACGCAAAGAATGCGGGCGCGAAAAGAATTTCAGACAGCGCAAGAGCAAGCTTCGCTCACGAATAACGCCAAAGCGATGGAGGAAGAAGAAGAGAGCAGGGAACAGGAAGAGAAAGAAACAGATCGTCGTCCTTGCCACAGCTACATATCTGCACACGAAAAGAGCCTATATCTGGGAAATGAAAACACATCTTACACGACACATGATGCCTGACCTCGCTCACTCCTTCGGCGCAAGACTCGCACTAACGCTCCGTTTCCCCCAGCCCCAAAAACTCGCCGTGCTCGCCGTACTCGTAACCCTCTGCTTCCCACCCTCCTCCTCTGCCGCACCACCACTACCATTTACGCCCCCCCCGCCCCCTCCATTCCCGGCACCATTACCATTCCCAACGACCCCCAACAGCTTCCGCAAACTCTCAAATTTGCCCTTCAACTCCTCCAACTCCTGCCTCGCCACCGCCTCACTCGTCTTGCTGTTGACCAACTCCAAGAGTAACGCGTCCGCCTCCATCGGCTTGTGATCCTCGGTACTTGTTAAGATGGTTTGCGCCGAGAGGGAAGAGCTGCGTTTGCTGTATTGCGGAGTGGATTGGCTGTTCGGTGTGGACGCGACGCGTTGACTGTAACCGTTGTTGTGCACGTGACCATTATTGGTGCTGACGATGGTGGAAGCGGGACGAGTCGACGCGTTGGGCGAGGGAGCGACGCGGCCTTTTGCGATTTGTTTGGCGCTGTGGCCGGATGCGGTGCGGGAGAGTTTGAATTCCCTTAACCCGGACGTGGAGGTCGTGGATTCGGCGGTGTCGGAGCGAGTTAGAGTCGGTATAACAGGCGCGATGCCGTCGGACGGACTGCTGGTGTCGGATGGGGATGTGGTGTTCCAGCTTGTCTTGCGGTTGCCCATCATGCCGCCGCCGCTGCTGCTGTTTCTGAGTTTGAGGTCTTGAATTACTTTTTCGAGGCGTTGGCGCTCTTGGTAGCTGTCTTGGAGGCGGTGGCGGGCTTCTTCGAGTTGGTTGCGGAGCGACGAGGACTCGGTTTGGGCATCGAGGAGTTGGCGGGATATTGCTGTCGTGCGTGTTGTTTCGAGGTGGAGTTGTTCTTTTGTGCGGGCGAGGGAGTCGCGGAGGTGGGCTTTGGTTTCGAAGACGGAGGCGTTGCGGTGGTGGTGTGATTCGCGGGGGAAGCGGGTATCTATTGTGTCGACGAGGCCAAGGAGGTCTTGGGGGAGGGGAGGGGTGGTGCTTGGGGATGTAGGGGAGGCGATGGAAGTGGGGGAGAGAGGGGATTGGGAGAGTCGGGAGGGTTTGGTGGGTGTTGATGAGGATTTGGGTTGCGCGGGGGCGGTGCGGCGGCGGGATTCTTTGGTGGCGGGGGTTAGGGGTGTTTTGTCTTTCTTTACGCGGTCGACGAGAGATCGGACGACCCGGTGGTCTTCTCTGCGCTCTTCGCGTTCCTTCTCCAGCTGGGCGGCTAGTTGGGCGTGCTCTCGTTGCATCTCGCTCAATGCGGTGAGCAGGTCTTCAATCTGGCCATGGAGGTCCTTGTCCTTGTTGGAGACGGTATTGCGCATTGACTTGAGCGAGAAGTTGTCCGTCGACGACTCCCTTGAGGCCTGCGTCACTTCAGTCATGGCAGTACTGGCATGGCTATGCGTGCCGTCGGAACTGGCCTCGACAGAGTTCAACGTCGACGCGATACTCTGCTTCGACGGCGAGCGTCTCAAGAAGCTGACTGGCCTCGACGGCGCGGTTGGCGGGCTGAGTGTCTGCGTAGTTTGCCTGTTGGCCCGGTCGTTAGGTGCCCACAAGCGACCCAGGAATCTGGAAGCCGCATTCTGGACTTCGGGGAAGAATCCGCTCTTCGTCGCGCCCTCGTCATTCTGTGCCTCTCGGAACCCAGCCTCCAAACTCTGCAGCTTTTCGCGCGTGACGACGTTGGTGAAGCTGACAAAGTCGTTGACCAGGTCATCTGCGGATTGCGCGTTGCAGCCGTAGGGGTCCCACAAGGCGCGGGAGAGGAGGAGCTGCATCGCGTCCTCGAATTCCGTGTAGGCCAGGAGACGCTTCTCATTCCGCCGCATGATGGAGAGAGCCACACGCATGATGGTTTCCGAGGCACCTTCGGCGAAGATGACGTCGTAGATGCGGAAGAGCATGGGAAGCGGGCAGGTGACGGCGAAGAAAGATAGGAACCATTGCGAGAGGTATGCGGCCTCGATCTGCATCGAATCGAGATGCTGGGCCAACTTGGGCATCAGCTGATGTAGCAGACGCTGGAACTGGTAAATGCGAAGATGCAGCCCAGATAGGTCGGGCAAAAAGCAGGATCGCAAGTCGTAGTCCTCCATCAGGCTGTCAAGTTGTCAGTAACGCGTTTCGAGAACAATCAAGGTGTTCACTTACCGAACCAAGAGGCAGAAAGCCTCCCTATCACCCATCTGCATGAGCAGCGGACCAACCAAAAAGCCCAGACCCTGGCAATATCCAATTTTCTCATCGTAAAGACTGAAGCACTTCAGCACTCTACCAAGCATCTTTTGGCCCTCGCCTTCCGGATCCCTGAACATCTCCACACCCGGAAAGCTTCTGCCAATGTCCTTGCCAATCATGTTTTCGTACGGACTCGACTCGCCGCACAGTCTATCGTACTGCTCTTCGATCACGCGATCTCTCGCACCCGCCATGCTCAGCCATGTCACACCGCGCAACGGGGCAGGAATACCTCCCCTGATCTTGTTCGATGTCAGAGTCGGGAGGCGCTGGGCCGTCTGAGGATAGTCGCGGACGAGAGCCGCCCAGAATTCGAGCTCGGTCATGGGCGGCGGAGAGGGCAGAAGGGAAAGTCGAGCTGGCGCATTCTGGTCCTCGACCATCTTCTTCAGCTGGTTCATCGACGGAGGACGAGATTGGCTGCGGGCGCGTGCTTTGATGCCTGATTTGGGATCGGTGGCGATGGCGTTGTTTTCCTGCTCCAACCTGGCGAGCAGCAGGGCGGTAGACTAGGTGCAGGAGTAAGTAGGTGGCTGAAGTCAAAAAGTCGAGCTGCATACCTCGTCAGACTGCTCGCCGCGCTCGACACGCTCGACACCCTCTGTCTTGTCCAGCTGGTCCCAGTCGACATTGTCGTCATTCGAGCCCTCGCTGTCGCTCCTAGGACGGTCAGGAGTCGACGTCGTGAGCTTGCTGTCGCGTGCCCTCGACCGGCGTTTATCCTGTTCCACCTCCTTTGACGCAGCCATGGTCCGAATGCTCGCCTTGCTATCCCGCTTCTCCTGCTCCTTCACCTCCTTTGCCTCGCTCTCGACCGTATGCGTTGTGATCTCAGAGCTCATGTCCGATGACGACTCGACAGTAATGGCGGGCTTCGAAACTCCAGTCGCGGTGGCGTCGGAGTCGTTTTCAGGGTCATGCTCTCCCTCCGATAAACTGACGGTGACCATCGAGTCAGTCGGCAGCGGTGAGGCGCCATCGCCATCGACGTGCCTCCGGGGCGAGGGCTCGCGAGCCGCAGCAGCGGCGGAAGAAGTCGCATCCATAGTCGCTACATCGTCAAGAGCCATAATGAGCTGCTCGAGAAGCCAATCGCACCAGGATGCCACAACGCGGGGACGGAGGCGGAGACTTAAGAGGCGTTGGTTGACGAAGTTCGGTGATAGTTACGGCGGATGGGTGCAGAGGATCAGACGGGCGGAACGGGGCAAGGGATGCCTGCAGCGCTGGCGTCAAGCATGGAAGAGCTCTCGCAGTCTTCGCCAATGACAATGACCTTGTGGGAGAAGGGCCTCGCCTAGGGTGGGTTTCGAATGAGAGTGGGTCGACCGGCCGGCTGTCAGGGAGGGCGGTTCCTCGGGGGACGATGGGACGATGGGACGATGGGACGATGGGACGGGGGGAGAGGGTGGAAGAATGGCGGCGCACTGCACACGTCGGTCGATAGAATGTACAGCAAAACGAATGACTGGAGGGACGGGAGGGGTAGTAGTAGTAGTGGTAGTAGTGGTAGTATGGGGTAGAGGGGCTCTTGTGTCCGAGTAGTCTGGGGTTCTGGTGTTGAGGCGGGTCGAGGGAGGGCAATCGTTCAGGAGATTCCTAGGCGCTTTCGGCACAAGGCCGGGCAGGGATCACCGCGGGGACATGGCAGCGGAGCGAAAGGCGTGCTCCCCCACATGCCACAGCCATTGAGTCGACCTTTTACTGTGATGTTCGCTCTCATATATTGCGATGCGTCGCGAGATGGAGGGGGGAAGCATTGGCAGCGAGATACAGTTTGACTTATTACAGTATTGTTTACGATGGATTGGGGGGCAGGGTTCAGGGTGACGCGCACACTTTGCTTACGTTAGACGCTCAGGGTTCGCGACTAAGCCGGCTGATCACGTGCTCTGGACCCCTGACGCTAGACCTCAGACTTCAGACTTCAGACGACATCCCATCTGATGAAGAAACCACAAAGACAGCACCCGCTTGAAAATCATCAGTATTTGCCGCTTTCCGGCACGCATAGTAGTGCTGCATCCATTCACACCTTACCGGGGCCCAGTCAACCCAGTGCTGGTTGGACTGCGCACGCGAACCAACTCGAAACTACGCCCCTTCTACGTGACAAGATAGGAAGAAGAAGCATACCGTCTCCATCCTCTGCCGTATCCTGGTGAAGAAGAAGAAGAAGAAGTCGGGGTGCGCCTGGCCACGACTAGTCCGCGCAGCCTTCATCTGTGTCTTCTTTCAACGTGATCAAATGTCTCATTCCGTACAATCCCATTATCTCTGCTCTTCCATCGCTCCCTCGACCAATCCGCCAAGTCTTCGTAGAACCGTGTCCAAGTCAATCGTCTCGTTCAGTCGCCATCTCATTCTGTTCGCCTTCACTCCACCACCATTAGGCGTTGGTCGCCTTCTCCAACATGCAGTGCCGCACGATGGGCCGGAGTCTCGTCACTACTGCAGTCTCTTGACCAAACCCTTCAAACGCACCAATGCCTTATTCCCAACCCGCCTCATCCGCTCACCGAACAACTTCTCACTACTTTCTTCCGCCACGGCGAGCAGCTCGCCCGATCTCCCGACCTACCCAGCAAGTCAGAACTCAATCACGTCTCCAGACAACAAATCCAGACTCACCCAGCGCAGCTCGTTCCGCATCCGCTCTCTCAAATGCCCCAGGTACCGCGCCGTCGCATCAATAGTATCCTGCAAGGCGTAAAAAGCCTCCATCTCCGTCTCCGCATCCGCGCTCATCAAATCGCTGCCAATACGCTCATGCTCGACCCGACAAACCCGCAACCTACCGATTTCCAGATCCCTGAAGAGCCGCGCACCGAAAAACCGCTCCTTCCACAGCACCGTTTCCAGGAACGCACACAAGCGCTCGTTCTCACCCTTCACCGCGTCCATGTTTGACTGGCTTTGCGCCGCTTCGGCGGTGAATCCGCCCGCTGGATTGTTGCTCGGCGCCAACGTTCGGACCCAGAGGTCTGTGTCAATCGTGCTCGTGATCATCTCGGCTGACGTCGCTGCCTCGTCCAGGGTCGATAGGATCAGCTCGATCTCTTCGGCTCTCCTGTCCGCCCCCGCCTTCGGGCCATCGATCCGCGCGTAGACGGTCTCCGGTGCGCCTGGATCGTCAGACATCTGGAGCTGCGGCGTAGGTCTAGTGTGGCTGAAGCGCTTTCTTGATACGGCACAGCACGGCAAGGCGACAGCCGCAGGCAGGAAGTTGGTGAGGTAGTTTACTTGCGTTGGAGCGCGGTTGGCAGCGTGGTGACCTAGAGAGTAGAGAGAGGTGGCTGGAAGGAGATTTAGTGGCGCGCTCGTTGGTTGAGGAAGAGATGGAGTGATATCGTACTTGCTGACGGGGTACAGCGCAGGGATCGGTGGCAGCAAGACGGTACAGTTATGTGTTTTCTTAGGAGTGCAAGAAGCGGCTTGGTGGCTGCAGAAAGAGCAGGGAGCGGTGGCTGAAGGATGTTTAGCGACTTGCTTAATGATTGAGGAAGATATGGAGTCGTTTCGTACTCGATGGTGAGGTGTGACGCTGGATCTTGATGGCCGGAGTAGAGGCAAAGCGCACGGCTGGAAGTGGTGGTTTAGCAGTCGTCTTGAGCGCTATCTCCAACCAAGGCTAAGACCAAAGGCTGTACGGACGAGGGACCGAGGATGATTCGAAAAGGTACTCGGGAAGGAGGTGCAGGGCAGCTTGGTGGCAGCAACAACCAGCAAAGCGCCGGGGACGAAAGAGGTGGTGTTGAGAGGTCGTCTGGAAAGCTATCACCGACCTGTGTGTTGGCTGCACGAGAACGAGAAGAATGGCTGCAACACCGATGGATTGAGGTTGATATGGTGTTGTACTTGCTAAAGACTCGCACGGCGGCGGCTTAGTAGACAGGCACATTACGACGCGCTAACCCAGTTTCGTCAATTTTCTATCTAGGAACCTCTCCAGGCTCAAAACAACGTCAATCACGTCCACAACCACGCTTTTAATTGTAAAAGCCTCACTCCTTCGCCATTCCTGCCTGTTCAACAAGGCAACCCACAAAGGAAACAACCATTGTGACCGTCTGGCGCGTCTTGTAAGCACGCTGTTCGCTGCCCTTTTCCCAACCGTATCTTCGCAATCCCAATAGTCTCAGTCGTCCTCAGCCTTCTCAGCCTCCTCGTTGCTCTCGATATGCGGGGCGCGTTTGGAATTGGCGGCCAGCCCGATTGCTCGAGCATGTTCAAGATGCGGCGACCTGTTGCCGCCGCTTCCCCTAGCAGTTGCTGGATTCTTGCTTTCAACCCCATTGTGGGCAGCGTCGTCGTTACTGCGGATTTGTCCTTTGTCGATTCTCGAAATGTCTTGTACCACCAGCGTTTGTGAGCGGCGGAAGGGGTGTTTGGGACAAGGTCTCCGCTCGGTGGTGTGGCCGCTGATTGTTTGTAGTCGTCGCTATGCGCGAAGACGAGCCGGGACACTGATGGTGTGTCCGACGTTGGGTTCTCGCACAATGCGAGGATGTCACTCTTCTTCTTCATCTGCGGCAGAAGGCTCGGACGCAGCTTTGCGGATGGATTGAGTGTCGGCTCCCCGTTGACCGAAGTCAATTCGTTCTTTGGCGGGCCCGCGGGTGCAGATGAAGCCTTTCTAGCTGTCCGCAACCCACATCTGCACTCAACACCATGCTCCCGCCCGAGCAGATATCCCCCACCGCTGAATGCACCCCACGCATTCAAACACTTGAAGTCCTTCCGTCCTCCACGCTATGCGGTCCAGCACGCATAGTCCAGCCGACATGTCTGCCGAATCTTGGCTCTTCAGCCAAAACACTCTGGGCTGCGGCCCGTCGCCGCAGCCACTGGTGCGCATCACCCATCTCTTCTTTCGGGTCCACTGGACCCTCTCAACTTCCATCACCGGATTCCAGCTCATGCAGGAATCCGCGACCTGGCATATCCAGTAGGAAGATGCGTCAGGTACAAAGCTGGGCCTTCACGGCCCACGCACCACTTCTTCCTCTTCTTCTGATCCTTCGTCCCCCACCACCATGGCCTCTTCGGCGTCAGATAACCCGGGGCAATATGTTCGGACGAGGCGCGAGCTGGGGCAATCGCTTGCCCCTGTTCCGCTTGCTCGTCCTCTCGTTTGTGGCCGGTTGCTTCTCTTGTGTTCCCGGTGCCTCCAGACCGGGGAGACATGCGCGGACGAGTTGCCCTTGCCCCCAGTCCTCTTCCTCTTCATCTCATTCTCCACCGGCTACCTCTCTTTTTTTGCCGGTGCCTCCAAGCCGGGGAGTCATGTTCAGACGAGGCGCGAGCTGGGGCAATCGCTTGCCCCTGTTCCGCTTGCTCGTCCTCCCATGCTCCGCAGGCCGCAGAACATCATGGATCT
>ML978711.1:192705-260030 GCA_010015785.1 Saccharata proteae CBS 121410 | reverse complement strand
CAATCGCTTGCCCCTGTTCCGCTTGCTCGTCCTCCCATGCTCCGCAGGCCGCAGAACATCATGGATCTGGTTCTGCTTGGTCTCGTCGTCGGATGTGCGGTGAAAACGACCAGGAGGCGATGAGGCGGAACGGACGAAGTACGAATCGTCAACTACTGTTCCTCCTCATTCTCCTGGCCGAGTATCGTCGAGTACTCCCCACACATCGTCGCGCATCTCAATGAAGAAGAGCAGGCCACGTCTTATTGGCGTCCCGTTGGGCAGAGGTCGGGCTGATCGTCAGGAGGATCTGGCCCTCGTAGCGATTGACAACCTCGCGTTTGTCCTGTGCGCCGATCTTATCTGGAGTCCTTGTTGGCGCGAGAGAGCCAATTCCACGGCGGGGGTCATTGGAGGCGCCACCAATGATGATGCCAGCCTGCCTGGGCAGGCGTTTTATCCTGCCCCGTAGGCATTGCGAAGTATGGTTCAACCGTTCTCGAACATTGGTCGGATGCTGGCCTATTGACGCCTTCATGAATCTTTCTGCTAATGGAGATGGAACCATGAGAGACCGCGCCGGCGTTTTCTCCGAGAAGAAAACGCGTTCCTGATCAGTAGAATCGGGAGGTCTTACGTAGTACTCTAAGAGACGCAAGAAGACGGTTACTAGCTTGTTACGCTCTAGTCCACAAATCGTATCCCACCATCGGTATGATCGGGATTTATTGATGGCGTTGTGGAGCCTACGCCACCGCCGGACGTGCTGAGCGAAGATGCCAATCTGTCTGGGCAGGCGTTTTATCCTGCCCAGTAGGCATTGCGAAGTATGGTTGAACCGTTCTCGAACATTGGTCGGATGCTGGCCTATGGACGCCTTCACGAATCTTTCTCCCCATGGAGACGGAACCACGAGAGACCCCGCCGGCGTTTTCTCCGAGAAGAAAACGCGTTCCTGATCCATATCGACATACCTTATCCCACCATCGACATGATCGGGATGAAATGATGGCGTTGTGGAGGCTGTGCCGTTCGAATCCTCGAAAGCGTTCTCCACGAAGAGACCGATTTGTTGACGCAAGCGTTGCAGCCTGTCCCAGTACAGATCGCCGAGGCTGGTAGCGCCATCCTAGAGGATGACAGCTACCAGCCCTTAACTGGGCAGGCATTTTATCCTGCCCAGTATGCATCGCCGAGGCCAACACCGCCTTAGTAGGTATGTATGCTGTGTCGTGGTGCTCTGACACGGCGGCGCCGTTCTCCCAGATCGCGCTCGGGAGTGCGGTTGTTGCTGGTATACCACGCTACTAGAGGTAGCGTTTCGAGGTTCGACATTATTTCGGAATCGGGTATTTGCTAGTGCAAATACCCCCGAAGGTCGTTCCATTGCTCCCTCAGCTGTCATGACGACGACGCTGGCCTCCTCGATATGGACGCTAACTGCGTCCATGAAGAGCCTTGCCTCATTCTGGGACACGATTCCGGATAGAATGCCCTCAAGATCGCCTTCCCTACGAGGATGTTAATGGCGATTTGTGGTATATCGATATCTGATATATCTAAAATGATATATCTTAATCGATATACCTAATCGCCATATCTTAAACATCGACGTTGTGATTTATCAATATACCCTGATCGATGTATCTTAAATGATACATCTTTTAGGGATATTGAGGAAGTCTTTGGCCAACTTGCCATGTGACTCCGGGAATGAGGCGTGCTTGGACCCTGGTGCGTGCGCTCGATGTGTTGAGCTGATGGAATAGGGTAGTTGTATCCGGAGCCAGAGTGTGGGATGTATCAATATACCCTGATCGATGTATCTTAAATGATACATCTTTCAAGGATATTGAGTTCGTCACCGGCCAAGTTGCCATGTGACTCCGGGAATCAACCGTTCTTGGACCCTGGAGTGTGCGCTCTCTGAGTTGAGCTGATGGAACAGGGCAGTTGTATCCGCGGCTAGAGTGTGGGTTAAAGGGCGCCGGAAGTACGCCCCAAGCGGCCCTTTACTCCATTTTATTTCCTCAGTATCTCCCATCTCCCATCTCGGTTGGCCCTACGGGTGCCATGGTCGGTGGGGTGTTTGAGATGCTGGGCTATTTGTGTACGGGTCGAATATGCCTCCGGATATTCGTCACACCGGGATTCTTCGGATAAATCTCCTTCCTGACTTAAAGGTCGAGGTCCATATGGGGTCTGGGTGGCAGCGTGTGGATGCTGTATGGGACTTGACTCACCAGACTGACCATATGAAAATTTCGAAAGACCAGTTGGAGTTCGGGGGTTTCCGGGATCCAAGTTAGGGGGACAGAGGTCCGACCCGGCTTCCGACAACAGATTCTGCCAGCTGTATCCGGCATGCCATCCGCCGTTTGAAGGCCACAGAAATCTGGCCTGTATCTTTTTCTTCCAAGTAACTCGAGCTCGTGCCCTCGACTTCATTCTGTGTTGCTTGGCCGACCAAATGGTGTTGCATACCTACTCAGTGCTCCGGCGCTACCATCAGGTATGGGTGCGATCGAAAGATCGCTTCACCAAGACCATCAGGTGCGGGTGCACTGAGCAGGCAGCTCGTTGGGAAAGCGGATTTCCAACCTTCCCAAACGTCTGAGGTGACATCCTCTTTGATTTCGGCAGTTCACGATAGTCGTGCTTCGGCTTACTCCTGCAGGAACACATCGAGCCGACCCTCTTGGGCCTGTCCCAACTCTGCTCTGTTGACTCGGATGGCTTTTACTTCAGTGTCTTTTTCACTGAATGAGACAAATCCTTTATTCTGCGCGTCGAGGATGGAATGGCAGATCTCTTCTTGCGCAGCTCAGATGTGTAGACCCTTCCGTATGGGTCTCGTCAAACTTTTTCTTGACTCTCCACTCGGAGTCTTGTCGATGGATCTTTGACGCTTTCGCTCAGTCGATGAAGTCGTCTGATTTGTTTAGGCGGTTTACTCCGCCCATTGCTACGGTTTACTCCGTTGACATGTGCCAGAAGTCGTGGGACCGAAACACAAAGCAGCCGTAGAATGACGCCGTTGCCAGTACCCAATGTTGTGGGATGAATTCATCGCCAGATCACCGAAGATGTCGTAAGGCCAAACGTGGGCCGCCGCAGGACGCTTCGATGGGATGTGTCTTGGTAAGACAGACGAGAGACAATGATGTGTACGGCAAGCTTGGCTGCTGACGCTCTATAAAGAGACAAGAACTCCGTTGATGCCATCAATTTACATCTTCTGGTGTATCTTTGCCGTATCTGTAATTGCTTGGAGTAATCTCACTTGCCAGTGGCAAGAAATCTGGGCGGAAGAGCCGATGGAGTTGTTGCTCAGTTGATTGTTGTCGAAACAACTCCGACAGCGCGAGAGACGCCTTTTGTTTGGTATGGCTGGCCTCGGATGCAGCCATGTCTGTGTCGCGCAAGTGTTCAGGCGCCGGGCCGCGGGTGGGCGATGGCTCCAGACCGGATCTTTACCACAGCTGGCGCGAGGCCAACCAGGCTTCGTTGATTGTGGGGTGGTCTTTGGAGGAGGTCGTGGGTTGCGGTGTCGTGACAAGACTGCGCTATTTATGCTGGCTAGATGATGGTTCAGGTCAGCACGATCCACGGTTGAGTCAGTCGGTCCACAGTACTTACCAATAAGTCAGGGGACCTCGGGACTACAACAAGAGAGTATTGTGTCCTCCTTCGTTCGCAACTACCATTCGTCTTTTTTCTTCTTCGTCTTTTCCTCTTTGTCTCTTCTTTGTTTCTTCGAGTCTCGCTCTTCTTACTTCCTTGCTCTCTTAAAATCTCCCAGATCACTGTGCTTTAGCCGTTATTTGGGTATCTACCTCGATTGATGGTCTCATACGGAGTTATCCCTCCTGTGTGAGGACTTGTCGAGACAGGACCTTGCACTCGACCTTGGACATGACTGTGCCATGCCAAAGGATCTTATTTCTTCTTGTCTCGAGACTATTAGTGGGATAGCTCGTCCTTCCTTCGCTCTTCCATTATATGTGTGTCCCGATGGCGACTTTTATGGTTGTCTGAGGTCACCGCCTTACTCGAGTAGAGAAGCTGTGCGACGGGCAAGGGTCTTCGCATCCCAGCACTGGGTTGGAGAGGCTTCGCTGCGCATCGGCCATGCTGTCCATATTCTTACTCCCGGCAGAGTAAGTGGAACCGAACCTGATCGTTGCGGGAAGGCTTGTGGGCTCGCGGTCGCCGGTGGTGCCGTGGTATGGCGGCTTTTGGCGTCAAGACTCCGCAACAGTATCGCCTTCGAGCATGGATGCCGCACGGTGGCGAGACTGCCGTATTACCTGAAAAGCTGGTCAGTAGCGTTGATCAAGAACCTGAAGGATAACAACTTACAGGATGTGCTGAGCGGTGCGCTTGTCATGCCGATACATCGCGCGATGGAGCTCAGTCTGTCCTGGTGGTGACCTTGTCAGCGCACAGTGTGCGGCGCTCGATGTGTCGTCTATCTGTATGGCATTGCTGTCAGTCGAAGATCTCTGTGAGACAGGCGTCAAGACACGAACCTTTGGGAAGCTGTTGTGGGCTGGCTTTGGTGCCCGCTTACTGTTCTGTCTGTCAACCAACCCTGAGGCGCTCGACCACAGTCAAGGATCTCAGTCGCTCTTGCAGCTCGACGCTTTCGCTTTGCGGCTCACGAGCAACTGGCCTGAGCAATGGAAGGTTGCATCAGGGCGTAGTCGCTTCGTTGCTCGCAACTGAAAAGCGAAGCCTTGCAGGGCGACAAGCGGCGAAGGGCATCCGGCTGGTTATGAAGTCAGCAGAGGCCAAGGTGGTCATAAACATGCTTGGGAACAAGCGCGACAATGAGCTGGCAAGGTCTTACCTGGTGTGAGGGAAGGTTATCGTGTATGCGCGTTGCGCCACGGTCGCATATGGATGGAGGGTCCCTGGAGCGACACCAGGCTGCCTGCAGCGCAGCCCAAACAAGAGCGCGCAGCATCAGTATCCATCAGACTGACAGCCACTCGCAACTCTCCAGAGCTGACGATGCTCAAAGGGGTTGCTTCGTGGAAGGCAGCTGGTTGTGATGATGGGGTTGTGTGTGGTGTGGAAGTGGAAGGGTGATGGCGAGGGCGCGGCTGGCGGGCAGCTTTATCGACTCTCTTGACACCAATCACGTGCGCACCACGGTCTACCAGTCGCGTGCTTGCACCGTTTGCACTGTCAATACCACGGGACACCGGAAATGCCAATCAAACGATGCTATCTGGCCCGACCGTTTTTCTGTAACTACTGGAGCTGACCATTGTCTGTCACTGGCTACTCTACAGCGCCATGAGGCACTGCCACCTCTACCACATTCAATACCATGAATGCAACAAACGCAAGAACAGAACAATAGCACTGGGATCATTTTGGCCTTCGGGAATCAGACCAACTTGGTCTGTTGCAGAGAGTATCAGCATGGCCCGAGCAATGTGGATGACACACTCAATCCAATAGAGGATCACACTTTCTTGCTACTGTATCGAGGAAGAAGCTCCAGTCTCTGAACTACATGATCATGGGAGCTAGATGTTCTATTCCTGTAGGCGCAGGGCGTTGTGGTTGTTTTCGCTCACGGGATCTGTATGTGACGAACCCCAAGCTCGCGGATGCCTATTTCAACTTCCAGGCTTGCCTCCCGCTCACTTTCCGCTTCGAGCTCGGCAAGAGGAATTCTCCCGCACATCCGCAAACCCCAAAATTGAGACACCAGTCCTGAGGACAATCTCTCACCTTCTGGTTGTACTGTGCTCACACTACCTCAAGTCAGACCTGCCGTGTCATCGCTCCCCGGCCTCAGCAGCAAGACCATCGCCATGCCACCAAAGAAAAGTGCCCAGCCCGCGGTGCCTGATACTCCTCCTTCCTCGGCAGCTCGCAAAAAGCCACCCCCCACAATTCCAGTGCAGCCGCGTGCGTGGGAAAGGCGCGTCCCTATTCTCGCTCCCTGGGAGCTCGCCGCAAGCTCCAAACAAGGACCTTCTCACTGGTCGGTAGAGGATATATGGGCGGCTGAGATTCTTATGTCGCTCAATGAAGAGGATAGGATACTCGAAGAACTGGCAGCAGAGCGCAACGCTCGTAGAAACGGTGCTTCGGGCGAGAGGCGCGGTTAGCAGCCATCTGGCCTGCTATATGCTATCTTGCGACGAGCAGGGTAATCATGGACAACAAACTTCCGGAAACCCGCATCATACACATTACAACGTAGCTATTTGAACTCCCCGCCGAATCTCGAGGACTCCCGACGAGCGGCGCGCGGCATTTGCTTTGACTTCGTCAGTGTTGCGACGACACAGGTATATTCGCATTGCCATGCACACAAGGTACGTACCAGATTGCTTGCTTTAAGTCGTGGTCGCCAGTGATCGTTACTGAGTACTTGCTTACCCAGCTCCAGATGCGCCATATGTGAGGGATTATGCATTTCTTCGGGGTTTCGAGGTCTTTCTCAGCAAATGCGATCATGTTCTCAATCTGGGCAACGGCGGATATTGATACCGGTCCAAAAGCCACGTGTGGAAGATGCTATTGGGGGAAAGTTAGGCTCTGAATCTTACTGGCCATACAATATAGGGCTGAAATTACCGCGCAAACTCTTTTGACGCGTTCCGTTTGTCATCGGTCGCGTATAATGTCAAGTACCGTGACCTGTTCCCTCGCTCCTCTTCCCATCCATCTACCCCTCGCTCCTATTCCCCTCTGTCCATACCTCGCTCTTCTTCACCTCCGTGGATCTCTCTCTCCTCTCCCCCTCCATCCACCCTTCCCCCTCTCGACTTAACACCACACGAGTGTTACGCGCTCGATCATACCCATTCATCCCCGCCATTCCAACAGACTGCTTCACAGCTGTTCTGTCGGAAAGGTCCACAGCTCACAAGTCCGACATGGCGTCAACTCGTGCCCGCAGAGGCAGGCGTCGCGTGTCTAGCAACACAGGCTCTTCACCAACCAAGCGTACCAAAACCCGCGCAAACGAGAGTGATGATAATGTCCAGCAAGGCGCTTCACCGAGCGAGCGCACCAACGCCCAAGACGATCAAAGCAATGAAGGCGTCCAGCAAGGCGAGTCGCCCGACCCTTACGGAGAAGACGACTATAGGCGCATGGGTGCAACTCTCGTCGAACTATTTCAAAAGTCTTTCGACGCCACGTCTAACTCTGGCTCTGAGAAAGAGTCTGACTTGGGAGAAGGTATTGTAGCATCAACCCTCGCAACCTTGAGGTCAGTTACTGACGATGGCTTTCTCTGCAGATCCTGATTCAGATCACCACTCCTCGCACGAAGCTGTTCAGCCCCACGATGCCGTGATGATGGACAACATCGATGCCGTCGACCACGATTCTGTCCATCACAACGCGAAAGAACACACCACACAGACATCTTCCAAGCATCACGAGGCCTCGTCATTCGAGATTACTGCAGAAGATGATGCCGAGTCTGAGTCTTCAGACAGCGATGAGAGTGACTACGTATCAGAGAATGGATCCGGCCCAATCTTCGCCGACAAAGTCAATCACCCCGACCACTCATTCGGCAAGTGCATCTGCGGACCGAGTACACCTGGTGAACTTGTTCGTGGAGGCCGCAATGGAGGAACCCGTGTCCCACTCGATCAGTACTGTACACCTGAGTGGCTTGGATATGACCCATACCCGCTACCTACCTTCATCGAAGATGAAGGCTGTTGGGCATTGACGCACCCGCGCATTACAAACCATCCCATCAACAAGCCGCAGCCCGGTAGCAGAGAATATACCGTACCTAAATGCGACCACTTCTCCCTCACCGAGCATTGGCCCAAGTTCCAGACAGGGCGGTACGTCGAGCGCGCAGACGGACACCTTGATGATCAGGCTATCTACCTCCGCCTCATTGTGGAAGAGTCCAGGAGTGGGGAAAGGAAGATGAGCATCCACGAGCCGCCACCTGACTGGGAGGACAAGCGTGAAATAGGTCGACTCAACCGTTGGCGCTATCAGTTTCGGCAGAGGAAGACGCAATACTCTAAGGGCCAGAAGAGATTCGCATGGCTGAATGAAGAGCTTCAACTCATCCTGCGGATCTTCAAACGCCATCCGGCCATCTCTCTGCCAAAGATGACGGACCTCATCAACTACCGCTTCCAAGGTGTAAACATTGGTGGCGTCCTACGACCGACTCGCTCGCTGAACAGCGTCATCTGCGCGATCGACCGCCGAGGTCTTCGCAGAATGGTCTCCTTGGGTCAATACGACGCCAAGAGCTTCATGACCGCCGGGGAAGTCGCTCTGATGTCTGAGGAGATGGCTGCGGGCGCCTACGACGATGACGATCAACGCCGCAAAGACGACACCTGCTTCGTCGCAGACGACACGAAGGGTAATCCCCGCAAAGACCTTCGACGCCTGAACCACTTCGAGGATCTCGTAGCCCAAGCGAACAACATGGAGAACCATCGTGGAGACGTGAATACCGAACAACGACTTCTCTTCGCTGTCCGAAACGTGCTGAAAGACTTCCCCCGCTACTGTGGGAATGTTGACAGCAAGGTCAAAGCTACAACTCCTGCCAGTGACATCACGGAGGAGGTCCAAAAGAATGGCATGGGAGACAGCACCAACAAGCGCACGAGAGAGGATGGAGAGGAGAGCGGAGATGAAAGCGGAGACAACGATGGGGAGGATTATGGAGAGGATGGTCGGGACGACGGAATCGGTGCTCTGGACGAGGACGGAGACGGGGATGATACTATGGCCGGCACTGAGGTCCTTGGTTGATTGCCTCCAGTATATCTCAGCCGTCGCGAGCCACAAGATCCGCTGGCCGAAGGGATGGGTATTCCGGAGATCTCTCTTGGTAGCTGAAATCCTTGGCTGCTAGTTGGAGACTGGGGGAAGCGGTCCGTACTCAATTTCAATCCTGTATGAGCTATCAAGTGCTTGTGCCTTGATTTTGTAGCTGTAAAACTAATGTGAGATAACTGTTCGGAAGAATGTGAGATGCGTGCACTTATGAAACAACGCAACTCAACAAGCCTGTCAGCTACCTCTCTACCAGGATACTGTCCGGCCTTTTCGAGCAAGCTTTGTTGTAGTCAAGAGCGGAAAGCGGGACAGTCACCGTATTGGCACGATACCCGAGTATTTCGGTAGAGTGCTTTGCCAAGTTGGTCAACATGAGTCTCTGGGGAGTCAACATGTAATTAGTTCGTCAGCCGAAGCGTACCATCAACAGGTTCAACTGCGTTCTCTACGGCCACGGCCCAGTTGAAATCTTGAAGGGCGAGATTCTGAGCAACAGTATCATTGGGAAGAACGAGCTTGATGCCGTTTTGACCAATATGGAATGCGGACTTTATGATGGTAAAGACAAGGGGCGCTGTGCTGACAACAACTCCGCTGTCAAGGACGACGCGAACAAGCGTCCGGATCATGGCATGGAGGCATCCTTCCGCCAGTTTGCTTCCGGGCTCACAAACATCAAGAAGAACCATATTGATATCCTGGAGCATAAGCCTGAGGTCCGTTTCCTTGCTGCAGCTCGGGGCTTCCTAGACGGCCGCCTCAAATGCAGATCGACGGCACCCTTATGAGCGGCGTTGATGAGGAGATGAAGACACGAGAAGCTGGAGGTGGAGTTGTAAATGATTTCGAACAGACTGAAGACTCTCTCATAGCCGCGGACGTGGTTGCTGGCCACAAACCAAGCGACTGAGAGATCGATGGAGATGTTTTCGATGAGAAGGGGTAGATTTCGGGAGAAGACCAAGCCTTTGGGAGGCTCAGAGTAGTCAGCGATAACACGAGGGATAAGCATAGATTTCTTCTTCGGACGTCATAGCAGAAAAATATAGGCAGCTTGACTTTGTCAAGTTGGGGGAAATCACGCTATACTTTCTTTGTAGCTGGACAGCAAAAGGACATTCCCTCAAATATTCTAATCTTATATAAGGACACAAAATATCTGAACATGGAGTGATTCCAGTGTGTGATATGTACTCGTTGCTACCATAGCCAGGGTTGGAGCATGCTTGTTTGCTTAGATGCAGAAGTAAGTAATCGACGGCTGTTGTTTTTTACATTTGGAATTACGATCTATTGAAGCTTTGAACGTTGACCTGGTGAATGTTAAACTAGCAGATTCCTCCGCTCATTCCTTCAAAGTGGGCTGCATTGGCCGTAAGTGAAGATAAACGTCCAGGCACGAATCTGCTGCTCTTCCTTCGGGTTCTTGAGCCCTCTCTGCGACATCCACTGCGTTCACCTAACACAACTAAACTTGTCGCTTTCCGTATATCTCCCCTAATGTGGTTCGAAATTAACCATGATCCTGATCCTCATCCATACATCCTTCAGCAATTAATGATCATAAAGACAGATTCTGATTGTTTAAGACCCCTTGGTCAGCGAGAAGACGAGATACAGAGCTAGATCCCTCATTTCTACGCCAGGCAAAGATCTGTGAGACATCTTGCGTTCTCCAACCGCGCGATAACAGGACATAGTTCTGATGTAGCTCAACAGTAAAAAAAAAAACATCTCATACTACAACATGAGATTATATAAAACTTTCATAATTGCACAAGAGTCGATATCCCAGTAGACAAGGGATCTCCCATTGAGACAGAATTGGCGCTTCTTCCACGCAGCGACGTTTTGGATGACCCATCTGAGCTTCTAAATAGCCTGGCATCTAACATACTGGCAAGTAGAATATTTACCTGGGGAGCGCCGTGGCTGCTAAGGCTGCGTCCACCGCGAGCGCGACCTTCGCTGCGAGTAGCACCTCAACGTGTAGTAACTTTTCTGCCTATTATGCCATATCATCTGCCCTCTGTGGCCGGTTGTGGTATTTCAGCGGTTGCGCCGGTCGTTGGAGCCGTTGCTGGAGCCATCGCAGCCGTAGCTTTGCTGAAGGCGCAAGAAGGGCATGTTAAGCTCCGTCTAGGGGGTCGTGAGAGGTTACGGGCGATGGAACGAGTGTGGGAGAGGCCCTGATATACGAACAGCTTGTATGGTAGAAATGTCGAGCCTTACTATACATGGACACGATCTGCTCTCAGCACATGGTCTACACTCGCTTCGGCGACAGTCTGGGTCAGAAGGTGGGCGTTGCTAGCCCCGGAGATCAGTGAGAAAAGATAGCGTTTATCTGACATGTCCTAACACAATTCGTTGTATTTTTGAAAGTCGACCCAATAACGTTAACCAAGCAGATGCAGCTGCCCAATCAAGTCAAGTCATGTAATGAGCTCAGCGCGTCGAGGCACGCGTTTGTTGTTCTTCCCCGAAGTACTTGAGGCGCAGGTCCCTCAACCACAGTGTGTCCGTTTCTCTCAACATTTGCTCTAGCAAGTCCGACTTGTACCACTTGCTACGATGGAGAATCCAGCGCAACCAAGCACCGCTGACGGATCACTAAGTCATTCCCACGATGCAACCTCCAGGATCACCCTAGCAGCCGCGCATCTATCGACGTATTCTGACAGCAAGAAACCGAACACCTATCGCAACATGGATATGCAGAAGTTGCGACGTGTCTCATTGCGCCCGCTGTGCTGCATGCCGGAGAGCTACATGAGGTCAACTCGTGTGACGGACGTCTCGAATCCTCCAGGCTTGGATCAGAGGGTATGAGAGATCTCGACATTATCTGAGGCTTGCCACTTACCAGATCAACAGGACATATCCGCGGAACACCAATTGCTCCGAACGCATTACTCTACCCTCGAAGAACCAAGTCGCCGCTTCACGCCTCGGCTTCTGTTGAGCCCGGTGAACGACCCGACCCGTGATCAGCTTTCGCGCGCCCAGCTGGAAAACCGCCTGCGTCACGTAAACTCCGTCTTGATGGGCCCAAAGTTCGATCACAAACCTGAGTCGGCCGATGTTCTACTAGGGAGGATAATATGGCAGGAAGAGCACCGTGATCTTACACAAAGATTGGATGCATGGTTTGGAAAGGAGTTCCCGGTCTCCCAGCAAGGTGCCAATATGGGGTTGGAAAGTGCCTCGTCTGCTTCACCATGCCGCTGCAAGCGCCGCACTATCGAGAATGACGGGGACGTAGAGTTCCAGAAAGATGTCAAAAAGCAGGAAATTGGCAACGGGAACTCAACTCACCAAACCGACAAACGCTCTTCATTGAGCAAGGTCGAGGTACAGAAGTTGATCCGACCAAGGAAGAAGAACACTCTGGAGTTCTTCAACACCACTCTGTACAAGGAATACAGGCATGGCCAATCGGTCTGTCGGATGCCTCTTGATCATCCAGAGTTTCTCCTCACAGATGAATTCCACGACGTCAAGTTCCTTGTCGTACACTATATGGAGAACGGCACGCCGAAAGTCTCCGCTAATCCTCGTCTCATGACCTGCACGGAGGACCCGATTGACTGGGACGCCGAGAAGTCCGCCATACAAGAGTGGATGAATCAACTCTTCCTCCGGAAGACAAAACAGCATAAGAAGCCAAACAACGCGCCGTTCATTCTCCAAGAGCGGCTCTGGCTTTGCGACATGGTCGCCGCCGTGAAGGCTACCGGTCACAGCGTCACATCTCTAGAACTCAATCGCCTGTTCAACCTGCGCTTCGAGGGTTCCCAATGGACCGCTATCGACTCCGAGGGCAGGGAGCATATTACCACGAGACCGACGCGGACCTTCAGATCGTTCAAGTCGGAGTTCTATCGGAACTCAGATGTGGCCAAACTGCGCGGTGGTAAGGAGATAGCCAAGTCGGGCAAGGAAAAGCCGGATAATGGTGACGAGATGGCCTGGACGGAGACCCAAGCTAGTCCTCGGATGCTTGCTCTAAACCACGCCGCACAGGAATTCTCCTAGATACTCAAGAGTCACGAATGTCTAAATAAGACAAAGATCGAACGGTTCTCGGTGGTGGAGATCAGATTGCATGGTATGAAATAGTGGGCATCTTTGATGGAGATGAAGAAGTTATGATATTGTGCTGGGCAATGGGCAAGCCTCTCCTCATTATGATGTCTATTTTCTACTTCTTTTCATTCTTCTCCTTAGCTAACGTTATTGTCTCTTCAAAGAGTAGCTGAACTACATCTCCCAGGACATATTGAACAGTGTTCTTGATAGTATGGCGGACCGCATGGGGAAAGTAATTGCATCTGATGGATGGCACACGCGATTCTGAACATTATGGGCATGGAACTATATCCGAACTACATCGAACTTAAGCCTACAGCTTCATTTCCAGGCCTATAACACCAGGTTTGGGGGTTGTGCGGTGAGTAGTGAGAGTTGAGATGGTGCGCATAAACCACCACGACGCAAACTTTGCGCGAGTAGCTGTACGTTTTCTTTAGTACGAAGACGATACTGATTCTTCGGCCTACTACTATGGGTATTTGGAGACGGGTTATTTTGTGGATCGTTAGGCTATCGCATTCAATTCATTTATGCACCACAATCGCTGTCATATTTTCGATAATCAGAGTGTTAATCGTGAGTGGCATTCAAGCAATTTTTCTATGTCCCAAGCCAGAAGTTCATCTATGTGAACGTTGATCTAAGGCGAAGAGCGGTACCATGGGGCCTTGCGGCCACCAGCCGCCGCCTTCTTGCGCGCGGCTTCTTCCTTCTTGACAGCCTTCTTCTCCGCCTTCCTCTGCTTCGTCTCTTCCTTCAGGCGGGCCTTTTCCGCCGCGGCCACGGCCTTCTTCTCCCCCTTCTCCGCCTTCTTAGACTCGATCAACCTATCCTGGTGGTGGATGAGCCGGTTCACGGCAACATCATCGCTGTGCATCTTATCGTACACAACGTCCAGGATGGTCTCAATGGCGAGGTGCTTTGTCGCCCTCGGGGCGATGTAGGAGTCGCAGAGCGATAGGACGAAGTCGAGCTTCTCGAGATCGACGAAGTTGGCGATGTAGGCCTCGCCAAACATCTTCAACACGCCCTTGGAGACTTCCGGGCCGTTGTTGTGCCACATGTATTCCATCTTGGGCCAGATGAAGAGAATGAAGATATTTTCGTCGAATCGAGTGTCGTCATCGAGGCCGCCGAGAGACTTGTCATGTTTGTCTTGGAGGCGGAGCTCCAGACCTACAAGAAGCTGGATGGCATTCTGGGCCCACTCGCCGTTGTCTTCAATGCCACGATCGTATGTCAGGGAGCATATACTTTGGAAGATCTCGGAGAGTGGCTTCTCGCGGGCCAGGATAGCGACGGTTTTGGCGATCTCATCGGCGTGGCCGGGAATGTCGGCGAGGGTTACGTTGGCGGGGATGTTGTTGATGATCCTCAGTGTGGGATCGATATTGACGGTAGGCGCATCGGTGTAATTGTTCTCCATATTTATGGGGATGATGGCTTCTAGTCTGACCCTGATGCTGTCGGAGCCTGTGCGGCTCTGGACGGGAACGAGATCGTCGGAATTGGAGTCCTCGACCGTAGAGCGAGGCAGACGGTTCTCGAATCCCGATTCGCTTGCTTCGGGACGCTGCGGGCTGAGACCCTGCGTACGCGCGTGCTGGAAGCCAGGATCCAGGTCGAGGACGTCGGCACCGGGAAGGTAACTGTAGCGAGGGTTGTTTGCGAGGTCGCTGTCTGAGACGGCGAGGCGAGAGCGGTCGGGATTGTCGCTGAGTGCGACGCTGGAGGTGATGGCTGTAGGCACCGGAAGGCGCTCGAGGTCGGACTCGAGGAGGGCTACACCGCCGTCCTCTCTGTCGCTGGAGAGAGCAGAGTACCCGGAGGAAGCACAGGAGCGAGCCATATTTGACTGTAAGCAGGTGGATCTTTGAAGCTTGAAGCTTGAAGCTCATCAGTGGTATCATGATGTTCTTCGATGGGAAGGATGTGAGTAACTTACTGGATCACGATGCTGTCTCGAGAGTGAAACAATTTGTAATACTGCGGGATGGCTGATGCAGATTGGCTGATGCGGATCAACGAGTCTGGTGTCGATGGGAGGGAAGAAAAAGCAGAGCGGGCAGAGAGCGGGCGAGCTTTTAAAGCGCAGCGCGCTTGCGATGACATCAGTCAACTTCACTGTTTTTGAACCACATCGCACCGCCCAAAGCGGTAAGGTAAGCGGAGGCAATCTCCTTTTTGCTGGCAAGCTCATTCGGACAGAATCCTGCCTGTCATCCTGACTGGTGACGTTCCCTCTCTTGACTTTTACGATGTGGTCGCTGCTCATCACTTGGGTCAAGAACCCTACAACGTTTGGCAGGAGTCGCGACACTACAGCCCAATACGCGGACAACTCCCAGGTACCGTTCAACCTCCGTCGTGAGTTCTAAACAATTGATAATCGAAGAGTTCCGCTCTTGGTGCGTAATGGGAAGCAAAACTCAACGAAGGAGCGTGTACTTAGAATGTCTTGGAACACCACCGGCAGGCTCAGACACTATAGCGATGTCAGATGAGAAGCTAACCTCAAAGCGCATCCAAGGCAGATCCGAGCTCCGTAGCAAACCTGTACCAACCACTCATGCTGCTCAAGGCGGCTTCACTCGCCGAACTTTGAAGCACCACTTTCACCCAGATCGGCCGAAAAACAGGATCATTATCGTCAGTACCGGCGCTCAAAGATACTGGTACATATATCGGTCAACTCAGACTAGTCCGAGGTAGCAAAGGCTGTCAAGGACAATATGCAATGGCCATAACTCGTCGGACTTATGGCTATCGCCCTGAGAGCATTGAGGCATCATGGACTTTCGCGATCTTGGCCCAGCAGAACCAGCATCCAACAACAAACATCTTATCTTTCTTGATGATAGAAGCGCCTACTCGCACGCCATGGAGTTCTCCCAGTGGAGGCATTGTTCTAGTGTAGAATTTCCTGGAAGCTGGTGGGGTTTGGCGTCTGGAGAACTCGCAACCTAATTCTATTGCGAGATCGGCTGATGCATGTACAGTTCTTGATACAGAGTACTTGTGGTGCTCATTCGTTGGTTCGCAGACATCGCAAGATGCGAGTAGCTTTCGGTGGCATGATGAAGCTCATGATGGCTGCCGGACTCGGTTGTACGAATGACCTGCACATAGTCCAGCCAAAGCAATGCTCGACAGAATAGGGCCATCCAACATCAAGAACACGAACATCGCTATGGTGAATGTACAATATCACAAACTTCGCAGCACGATTGATGTTGAAAAAAGCATTTCCCTGGCTTGCTTCAAGTGGAAAGGCGCGGGGTCCACGCCAGTTCATCCGGGGACCCTGGTTTCCGGCATCACCAACATCACCATTCCTTGACATCTCCTCCACCAACAGGTTATGCCAAACCGCGATGTTGATCGCAAACAGGAATTCCACTCATATCTATAACAGCGACGCCTTTGTCTTGATCAGGAAGATGATTCAGATACAAGCCTACACGACATCGCGCACAGAAGCCGAGGGTTGGCCAAGAACCTCCGGTCTCCGGTCGTGGACAGTTTGGTATGACGGGATGATGGCGTGCATGTGGGGTTGTCAGAGGGACTGCATCTCTTGCTAGGAATGGACATTAAAAAGGGATAATAGGCCGAGTACCGATTTGTCAAAGATGGACAACCTTCGCGGTCAAATGAGGCGCCGAATTGGGTGCTCGATGGAGCTTTACGGTATACGGAAGAGAGGGAGATATCTTTTGAATACACATATAGTATTGTATACCAAAAGACGAGCAGGACCTTGGTATTGCGGCAATAGACGCGGTATACCGACGCAGTAATCGTCTAGCCACTTCTCAAAGCAGCTCGAAGTTCTCGATGATCTGGTAGGCCGACTGCCCTGCCCCAGTAAGCAGGTTCTTTCTCTGGTAAGGCATGTGCAGAACAATGAGCTTTTAGTGACCTTAGCAGCCCTGCGATACGTGGTAATGGATGAGTTGTGGGAGAGGGCGTGGCCATTTTGAGGAGCAACTGTAGATCTGAACGCATGGAACTGCTGTTCCGTTACGATCGCTGCACCGAGAACGTGAGAGTCCACCATCAATGCGCCGATACTGCGGATGGCGGCTACAGGTGCATCCGAATAGTCAATGATCAGAGGCCGCTCGACGTGTATCATGGAGAACCTCGACGAGCGCAAGATACGGGAACCGATGGACAGGCTGGCGATTATAGCCAACTGATATGATTACTCTACACGACTCGAACGCACTCGTCTGGTAGCGAAGACGGGCCTCAATCTGAGCACCTTTATCTTGACACTTCCGTGACGGCGTGCGCAGATAGACTGCACTGAGTACCGATTTTGTGTGTATCCTTGCGCAGCTGCGGAATCGATTTAGGAGGAAAGAATATGAGGAGTTTGCGTGGTATGTAAGGCTATACGTGCAGATGGACGACGCGGTGCGGAAAGTTGTGGATGGCGATGTGGTCGTGCCGGCGAAGAGGTGGTTCCAGGATCAGACGCTGAGGACGATGTTTGAGGGCGTGACGGTTGGCAAGGAGGCCACAGCGGCGACATCGCTGCGGTATGACGCGCCACTCGGGACCTTCGTTTGTGATGAGAGAGGTAGAGAGCGATGACGACGTGCTGGGTGCCTGAGAGGCAGACTGCCTGGCGCAGAAGCTATGCAGACCTACTGACCAATGACGTCTCTCGTTAGGGCTAGCACCTCCGCCAGTATGCAAAGCCCCCTCATCCTCCTCTGCCTAAAACAAGCGGGAAAAGCGATCGCGACTTTTTAAAAGCGCGCGGATAGTCTCAGAGGCTTCAAAGGCTGGCTGGCAGTCAAAAGCCATGTTTGATTTTTTTTTACTATATAATGAACTTATTCCGCCAGTTTTTCCAACGAGGATGGCACTGTGGAATCAGATTGGATGTCGAAGGACCAGGGCGGGCGGCAGTGACGCGGATTGGCCAGGTCTTCAATCTGGCATGAATGGTATCCATTAGAGATATCTGCCTAGTTGGGGCGTTAGCGGTATGGGTTCGATTCCCTACCGCTAACGTTCTGCCCTTTTGCTTTCCTGGAAATCGTAAATTCAAGCGAGTCTATTTTTTTTGTCCAAATTACTAGTGGGGTCGTGAGCGGCCTCTATGATGACGGCTGATAAGGTCGCGCTCTCTGAAGACAGTCTTTCTGTTCCTCGTCCTCGTCCCCTCCTTCTTCTTCTTCTTCTCACTCTGCTTCTTGTCTGCCGCGGCGCGGCAACCAAAAAGAATCTCACAAAAGCTTAGATAAACGGCCTCTCGCATGCCTTCTCCTCATCCTCGTCCCCTTCCTCCGCCGCCATCACTGCCGCGCTCCAAACAACCCACCCATAATCCCGCTCCAGCGATTCCCGGCACACCGTCCCCGAACCCAACAGAAGCCCCGTCTTCCCCCCTCAACCTTCCAGCCCGCTGCCCCATCACCCACCCGCGAACTGTCTGCCAGCAAGCCCAAAACCCTTCCTCGACGCCACGCCCCGAAGCACAGCATCAACGAAAACCCAACCTTTCCCAACCCGCTCGCCATCACCGTACCAAGGACCGCGCAAACGCTGCCACCAACCTCACAGACGAACAACCAGATTCTGATACGAAACCGTAGCGACAGGCAGCAGCAAGCAGACTCAACCCGACAGGACGATCTAAGTTGCGTTGCTGCTGCCGCTGCGCAAAGCCGCTTGCGTGCGTGTGGAGAAGAAGAGACATGCAAGCGTCAGGGAGTTTATATGTGCTCAGTGTTTGGCCAGCGCGAGATCCCGGAGCGTGTGGGAGGGTCACAGGGCAGAGTCTTGTGTATATGTAGAAGGCAGATGACTTACGACGCGCGTCTCAGCAGCCAGGTACACGAAAGCCGCCGAACCCCTGATTTACGGGACGGCATACTTGATTGAAGCGCCTCTCTAACCTTACACCTGTCAACGAAACGCAGAAACGTCAAACAACCACCGCGACGTCTGCCCACCGTGGCCATTTCAGACTAACCAACATCCGAGAAGCACACAAATCAAACAACGCATCCACCCAGCCTCCCGTACACAACGCCACCATCCTCCCCCCAGCTCGCCGTAATCCCGCCACCAACTCCCCAATCAAGCGACCTTCTACGTTTATGACTGATCAGAGCCGCGTGCGAGTGTAGATGCGAAAAAGACCGCAGGGGGCGGAAGGTTGGTTATACGTGCCAAACATCGCTTGGCAGGCAGGGCGGTCAGTAACAGCAGCATACGCACGCCGATGCGAGTGTCCGGGGCCGGTGTGCTGGTGAGTACGTGTGGTGGATCAGTTTGAGTCGAAAGGCGAGTATCACGCGCGGTTTAGGTCGGTTGTTCGATAGACAGTTTGTCAGTGTCAGCCGTGCGCTGGCATAAGTTATCAGCGTCGCGAAAAGAAAAAACGAAGAGCAAGACGGGGGTAGGATTGAACAAAGAGCATGAGAATCGGCAGCGTGTTGGTCTAGCGACGTACTTCGCAGATGCTAGCGGGGCTGCTGGCGGTAACTTAACGTGATGCCAATGCTGTTGTATCGAGAGGGCAAGATTCCTGTAGAACGACGCGCTGGGCCCGACGACCGGTAGGAAGACAGATGATATCGCTGCTTCCAAGCTCTGAGCTGAGTTGACTCGGAAAAGGGAGGTAGAAAGCGCAATGACAGCAAGATGCACGCTAGACAAGATATATATACACTTGCAAAAAGCAAACCAGAAGATGGAAAACAGTACAGACCAGTATACACAACTCCCAAAACATCCCATTATATCCATCCCTCTGCCCTCCCCTCTTCCTAGATCTCAAACACACACCCGATCCCAGCCTTTCTATCCCTCCCCCATACCCGCCAAACAAGCAGAAAGCACAAACCAAACCCGCACAACCCCTCTAAAACTCATCCGCCGTAACAAACCTCTCCGGCTCCGGCCTCTCCAACCCCTCTTTCCCATCCCCCTCCTTGCCCACCTTCTTGGCAACCCCACCTTCCACAACCGTAACCTCCTCCCTCTTAACCTCCACAACCTCACCATGAACCACTCCATTCACCCCCTCAACCCCGTAAACCGAGGTTCCCAATTCTTTCCTGTATTCGTCGCCCGGTGTCTGCGTTCCCTCACTCCCACTGTCGATGCCCAAACTCTGCAGCGTAACCGTGGACAGGTTCGGGCGGTGGTTCGAAGTGGCGAGTTTGAAGGGGTAGGCGATTCCGGCTGCGGTGGGACGGGTGGAGGTGGTGTCCGAGGGGGGGAGGATGGTTGGAGCCGAGGAGGGGTCAGCGGAGACGATGATGTTCGGTGTTGTGAGACCAGCACCACCAGCGATTGCGGTAGCGGTTTCGGTTTCGGTAGATTCGGTTGCGGCGGGCGCTGAGGCAGTTGTGGGAACTGCATCAAGGGGGACAGCATCAGTCTGCCCCCGATCGGTGACAGCACTGTGCCTCGAACCCCTCCGTCCCCCTGCTTCCGCCTCACTCGCGCTCTTCCTACTCTTCCGGCTATTCGAACTCTTCTTGCTGTGTGGCCTCTCGTCCTCATCCACCCTCTTCTCCCTCCGCATAGTAGTCTCATCATGTTTACTACCCCACCCACTCCACATTGCAAGCGCCCAACTCCTCCCCACGCGCCCCGCCTTCGGCATTTCCGTCCTCCTCCTCCCCGCTAGTGCCGTCGGCGGCGGCCGCTCCCCCTCCCACTTTGCGTACCCCTCCGCCAGTTCCTCGATCCGTTTCCGCTGCACTTTGCGCTTCTCGGATGCGAACTTCTTGTTCCAGGTTTCCTGTGCCGCGAGCCATTTGCGCACTGGACCTTCCTTGATGACGCCGATGGTGGAGGCGGGGAGGTTGAGGCAGGGGAGGGAGGACGCGGGTTCAAGCGGGCGGATGTGGCCGTGGCGAGAAATGCGTTGGCGGATCATGTGGTGGTGGAAGGGGGGAAGGGAGTCACCGGCGCGGCCGACGGAGTCGACATCCACAGTGGCACCGGAGGGTGTGGTGGCGGTGGTGGGGACGTTCAGATGCGTGTCTCCGTTTATGTGTCTGTTGTCGTCGTTTTGGGTGGGAGGAGCGCCGCCGTTGGCGGAGGTGAGGTTTTCGTTCGAGGGGTTGCGGGAGGCGTTCCGAGTTGAGGGGCCTGAGGGGTCGGTTTGGGTGTCGGTGGTGCTGCTGATGATGGAGATGTGGTCGTCGTCCATGATGTCGATGCTAATGTTTTGGGCGCGGGCGAGGGCCCAGGCGCCAAATTGGGCAATGGAGCGGTACATGAACTTTGCGGGGCGGGTAAAAGAGAGCGTAGGCGCGACATGGCAGAGGTCATCCCAGATCTCTAACTTGACGTCCGTGGACCCGTATTTCTTGACTTGCTCTAAGACGCCGGCTTTTTGCTCCTCGGTCAAATGGGAGAGATCGGGGAGGTAGTCCATTGGGGAAGCGGCTTTGTGAGCGATGTAGATTTGCTCGTCGCGGAGGAGTTCGCCGCCGCCGACTTGGACGAGGAGGGGCGGGAGGCCGCCGAGGGTGGGCTGGAGGACGGGGGAGACGAGCGGGTGCGTGATTTGGCTGTTGGCGGCGTAGAGCTGGATTTGGTCTTTAATGGTTATGAGTTTGCCGTCGATGGTGATGGAGAGGTCGGGGGGAGGGGGCGCGCCGGCTGATGTGCCCATGGGCGCGGCGGTGCCGGGATGGGTTGGGTGGCCGTTTGAAGATGGGGCTTCTTCGACGGAGAAGCCCCTGATTGCGTCTTTGTGTTCTTGAGAGTCTTTCGACTCCTTCCCCTTGCCCTTCTTCGCTCGCAGGTCAATGGAGCCCTGCTCGATAGCTGCCAAGTCGTCCGCGTTAGGAGGCGGCCATGTCATCGACGGCTTGTGGACGAATCCATGAGCCGGGATGTAGTCGAACTTCCCATCTCCTCCCAGACTGGGGAACGAATGGGTCAGGTCGACCCACGGCGACAGGAGAATACCTCCAGCAGGCAAAGGGATGCCCTGATCGCGCAGAGTACACAACATAGACAACACCATGCCACCACCAGCAGAGTCGCCAGCGACAATAATGGTAGCAGGATCATGCTGCTCGAGCAACCACAAATACGCCGCAATTGAGTCGTGCAAGCCGCACGGGAAAGGGAATTGAGGCGACAGTCGATATCTCGGCGCCAAAACCCTCGCTCTCAGTTTGCGCGCATGGCGCTGCATCTGGTAACGGTGCTCGTCCACGCTGCCGAAGTAGTACGCGCCGCCATGGATATACAGCATGATGCGCTCAGGCGCTGGATTCGTGCTGGCCTGGCGCTCATGGTAGTCTTTGCGCATCTCGATCCACTCCGCTTTCAAAGGCGCGTCATCGCGTCGCCATTGCCACCAGTTCTTGCCCCCGATTCTTTCTATGCCGTCGGGCCCCAGTTGAGTCTGCAGGAGCCGCGCGGACTCGGCGAGCTTCTCGTCTGGAATGGTAACCGAGTCCTGCTTGACCCAGTGCGGGACGGGGACCCATTGCGAGGTGAAGGCCTGGATCTCGTCGACGGTGTGGTTGGATGCGTAGTGCAGGAACTCGCGCACGAGCTGGAGACCTTCGTGGTAGCCGATGTGGGCGGTGGGCTTCTGGCGCAGGGGTCTGCGGTTGAGATACTGGAGGTTGTGAGTGGTGGGGGAGGTTAATGGTGGTGGGACGGGATGCTGACATGGGAAAAGTAGGTCTCAATGACAGTGGGTGTGACGGCGGCGCCCACAGTCAAGGTGTTAAGAACCATGGCCGAGGTTTCAGATAATTGCCGAAAGGGGCAATGTTAGGGCTGGGTGAGGTATAGGGAGGAAGGGTACGGAGGCAGAGACCAGGGCGAGCATGAAGCTGCAACAAAGGAAAGCAAGAGCAAGCAACAAGGGACGAAGGAGTGACTGCAAGTGGTTGGAAGTGTGTGGAGCAGAGTCGGAGGCAGGACCGAGGGCGATGTTGTGGTGTGGAGAATGGAGAGTGGACTTGTGCTCCAGGGTTGATGCTGATGTCTGATGTAGGGGGTCCCGCTCTCAAGCCACACAGCTTGGACGTCACAGCCATTGCGATTGCGATCTCCCCCGCTAAAACCACGAATCCGCCCGTAGACGAGATTTTTCATATACAATACAATACACCACCAGACAGTCAGAGCAAAGCCACTCCACCACGCCCATCACCTCCCTCCCATCCACCACCACATCCCGCCATGGCCGAGCAGTCCTCCCTGCCCGACCAACCTGCCCAAGGTAAACCCGCGCGTCCATCCCGCCCGCCGACCCCGCTGACCTCCCCGCCCCGCAGACAAGAAGACAGACCCCCATACCAGATTCGAGCTCGGCATCTGGTACGCGCTGCAGGCCTGGCCGGCCCTGACCGTCGCCATCCAGTCGCAGTTCGGGGGCCCCAATGGCGCCGACAAGCGCGACTGGCTCGCCGGCGCCATCGCCGACATCTTCGACCAGAACCCCGAGACGGACGCCGAGGACGTAGAGATGGTGCTGCTGCAGGTCATGGAGGACGAATTCGAAGTCCGGCTCGAGGACGAGAGCGAGGTTCCCATCGCGGCGAATATCTTCAAGATGAAGCAGGAAATTGCTGCGGGGGAGTACACCACTGTCGATCAGATGGAGCGCAGGTGGCAGAAGAGGAGGGGCAAGGGCCCCAATCTGAGCAATGTCCAGGTCATACAGCAGGGCACGACCGAGGACGATAGCGGCGACAGCGTTGATGATGAGGAGGCTTCCGGCGACGAAGGCGACGACGACGTCGAGATGGGTGATGCACCGCCTGCGCCACCCAAGCCGAAGCCGGAGCCGGAGGTTGACGAGGACGGCTTCACCAAGGTGGTTGGCAAGAAGAGGCATTGAGCGGAAAGGCGCGGGCTTGGGCAGTTCTTTTGATGCCATGACATATTCACGAAGCATTGCAAGGCGTTCTGGGGCACACTAGGGTTTGTGCGTCGCATGATAGAATTTCTAGACGGGTGGTTTGCAGTCATTGCAACTGATGACAGAAGGATGCTATTTTTCGACTTGCTGCTGCAATGGGCTTGCCTTGAGGAAGTGATGCTTCAGTCTCCCAGATGCGACCAGAAAGTACGCACACTGACGTCAAGATATCCAATTCCCCACGAACTATGCTATGCTAAACACAGATGAAAAGACATGATCAAACTCAAGGTGATCAGTTTGGCTTGCTGCACTGGCCCTGACTATCCCGCCGGATGCGGGCGCGCATCCTCGCGAACATCCGGCGCTTGCATGGAAGCCGCAGTGCGACACCTTAACGTTAACCCCACCACACCGGCCTGTGACCTCGACCTTTCGTGATACCAGACGCCCGAGTCCAAACTTCCACCTTCTTCCACCCAGACCACCCTCGGCTGCCCACGCCCAACATACAACATGGACGTCGCGTACGACCACATCCAGGAGGAGAGCTTCCCCGACGACGAGCGCCGCAAAGAGGGGGACACTACCAAGGACACCACGCAGCAGCCCGCCGGCACCTTCAACTCAGAGGTCCAGGAAGCCTACAAGGCCATTTCGAGCAGTCCCTGGGCCGCTCGCATAGGTGGTCTTTGGGGCAGTGTCAAGAAGCAGGTACAACTCACAGACACATGCCGCGCAGCATACCCGCCGCCGACTCGCTGACCCCTTGTGCCGCAGGGCGAGTCCTACTACGAAGGCGCGCGCCAGGAGTACTCTCCCGCCATCTCTCAAGCCACGACCCAAGCGACCAACACGCTGAGCGGCCTACGCTCCTCCCTCCTCGACCGCACCCGCAACCTATCAATCAGCCAGCAAGACCCCCAATCCGCCGAATCCAGCACCGCCGTCAAGCGCACCATAACCGACAAAGAGGGCAACACGATTGAAGTCGCCGCCCCAACCAATGCCTCCATTACCGACAGCCCCGCCGCCGACGCCGAGCGCGCCGAGTCCCTCCCCGCGGATATCGTCAAAGAGGCCGAATCCATGCTCTCCCGGCTCCGGCTCGAAGGCGCAAAACGTCTGAAAGAGATACAGAAAGCCGAAGACGCGGCCGACGAGGCCTTACTCAAGTTCGGCACCAACATCCGCAACTTCCTCCGCGACGCCGTCACCATCGCGCCGCCGGACGAGAACGACCCCAACAGCAGCGGCGGTGCAACCGGCACCGGCTCTGGACCCAACAAAGTGCTCTTCGAGTCCAAAGACGCGAGCGGGAAACGCGTCATCCACACCACTCGCCTCGACGCCCAACTCCACGTCATACACTCCAGTCTCGGAAGCTTTGAGAAGGACCCGGAGAGTAGTCCGGAGTGGGAGGCGTGGACCAAGAGCTTTGATGTTAGCAAGAAGACGGAGGAGATCAGTGCGGATCTGGAGAAGTATGAGGAGTTGAGACGGGCGATGGAGGGGTTGGTGCCGGAGAAGGTGAAGTACGAGGATTTTTGGAGACGGTACTACTTTCTGAGACATGTGGTTGAGAGCGAGGATTTGAGGAGGAGGGAAATGCTGAAGGGTATGTTGGACACTTCACTTTCCTAGTATCCTTTCCCTACTTTATCCCTTTCACGTTTCCGGTTTTTCCGAATCCCAAGACTGACCCATCTTCCCAGCATCAACCACAACCGTCAACGAAGAAATCTCCTGGGACGACGACTCGGACGACGACTCGTCCGCAACCCCGAACCCCGCCGACGCCGCCAAACCCTCCCTGGCCAACTCAAAGGAAACGCTCAAGCCTGACACCACCACCTCTTCCTCCACCTCTTCCCAGCAGCCCACCTCCCAACCTCAAAGCGCAACCCCTTCTTCCGCCGCACCCCCCGCCCTTGCAATCGCACCCTCAACGACACAAGGCCACCTTAAGCCCGAGCCCTCACCACAAGGCCGCCGCTCCCACGACGAGAGAAGCGTGACGGATAGCGACGCCAGCTACGATGTCGTCAGTGGAGCGACGAGCCGGGGCGCGGGCAGTCCGGTGCAAGCGGCCAGGAAAGCGGAGGAGGAGGCAGGGAAAGGGAAGGAAGAGGAGAGCGATGATGATTGGGAGTAGAGCGGCAGACTGGGCGGGTGTTTGTCTGGGTTCAACATTCATTGGCGTCGCTTGGTAGACGGGAAGGGATTGTGCCATGCCGCGACATGCGGTGGGGTTGTGTAGCCATACGTACAATTAATTGTAACTGTTTCTCCAGCGAGTCGGCTGTAACATGCAAAAATCGAACTGAACACTCTCTTCACCTCTCCCCGTCCCGTGCCAGACGGCAAGCGCAGCGGCTATTGCATTCTAGTCTGTACATCTCCAGCAACCCCACCCCACCTTATCCACCCACACCCTCCCCATTCCTCCACGCTCACCTCAGCCCCACTAATCCATCTCCCCCCTACCCCCCCTCCTCCACCTCCCCCCTCCACCGCCCCCTCCGCCCCCCCATCATCGCCCTCCTCAACAACGGACTCGGACTCCCCCCCGCCCCCTCCATAAATTCGCTTGACGGAAGCGGGAAATCGCGACCCGGACTCGGGCTCAGCGACGCGCCACCATGACGCAGACTCTGACCGTACGATCCTTGTCCGCGGTGGCGTCTCGGGGAGTCGCGGGATGGCGTCGCGCTGCGGAGGGGATGTGGTTGGATGGAGGACGAGGAAGGTGCTGTGACGGGGTCTGCATCTGCGTACATGGCGGAGCGCGTGGTGTCCTCAACGGCCGTGCCTTCTGCATACCCGCCCTCGTCCTCTTCTGCGTATCCGTCGTATCCGGCGTCGGGCGTCCCGTGATGCGTTTCCAGATAGCCCTCTCCGCGGCGCTTGATCGGACTCTCGTCGTAGGGATCGAAGCCGAGGCGTTCGGCGGCGTGGCGGCGGACGAGGCGGCGGCGCTCTGCGTCTCCGCCTGCGCCGACCGTTGCGCTGTCGTGCAGGAAGAAGGTTAGGAGCTCGTCGGGGATGCTGAGGTGTGGTTGTTGTTGGAATTGTTGGAGTGCCGTGAGCCGGATTAGCATTTCGAGGAGGGAGAGGGAGGTGCGGATTTGGGGGATTGGTGGGGGCTGGGAGGGGGTGGGATGGGGGGAGGGGTGGGGGCGGTGGTGGGGGGTGCGGATGAGGTGGGTTTTTGGGGGGGTGGCGGAGGGAGGGGGTGGGGTTGTGGTGGGCGTGCGGGAGAGGGGCGAGGCGATGTGGAGGGCTGAGAGGTGGGAGGCGAGGTTTGTGGTTGAGGGTGGTGAGCTTGCTGGTGCTGGACGCGTGGGCGGGGTTTGGGTTTCGATTTCTTCGGCGTCGTCCGAGTCGGAACTGGAGGGGTCTTCGATGTAGACTTCGAAGGCTACCCATTCGGGATCGAGGTTGGGTGGTAGGCGCCAGTGTTGTTCGGATGGGGGAGGTTGTGACGAGGGCGTCTGCTCTTCGGGTGCGCGGGAGGATTCGCGGTGAAGTTGGGCGTCGATTTCGTCTTGTTCGTCGTCGGGGGCTAGGGTTAGGGCGTCGTTTGTGGTGGTGGAAGGGTCTTCTTCTTCTTCTTGTTCTTCTTCTTCTTCGTCGTCGTAGAATTCTTCTTCTAGATGCTGACGCTCCATCATGCGGCGGGGAGGTACGGCGTTGACGTCGCGTTTGAGAAGGAGGATGGGGTTGTTGGTCTCGCCGTCGGAGCCGATGTTTAGGATTTTTCCGGTGTCGGCGTAGAAGATTTTGGATATCTCGTGGATGGGTATGATTTCTCTGATTCCGGCCAAGGGTACGTCTTCGAAGGGTCCGGGCTGGAGGTCTTCTTCGTCGAAAGTGTGGACGCGGTCGTCGTCGAGGTCTTCGATGATCAGGAGTTGGTACGCGTACTCGTGTACTCTGCCTTCGGCGGCCGGGAGATGTGGAGAAGGATGAATGCTGGGGGGACTACTTGGGTGGGAGTGGTCGTTCAGCCTGGCGGCAAGGGACGGAAAGTCGGAGACATAGTCGATGGGTACGCGCATGAGCTTCACCCGTGCCTTATGTATCACTTCTTTCCAGGTCGTTTCGCGCAGGTTGTCCTCGTGGAGACGGTGAGAATGGCCATTGAAGAGCATGTACATCGAAAGCGTGAATAGCGGGCCTATCTGCGCAGCATGTGTGGAGGATGTGCAATACTGCGAATCACCCGCAGTCAAGAACGTGCTTGCCTGGAGAAGCCGGGACGGAGAGACCGACTGAGGGAGAGAATTTGAGAGGTTGACTCCGGACGTGGTAATTGCCAGGTTGATTAAAGGTACGGCATCCTCAATGCGGGTCATGAGCTTCTTGATGTCGGAGATAATGAGCTTCAGCTCGAGGAGATTCTGCTCGCTAGACTTTGCTCTCGAGCTTCCCTTGCGCTGCAGCTCTTCTTCGCCGACTGCTTTGGCTAGGCGGACTCCGAGGGATTGAATGTCCCAACGCAAAGATTTGGTGAGCGCTACTGCCGATTCAAGAGACGTGTTGCCGCGAGCGGATATCAGCTCGATCATGTCGATGGCGGGCGATATGATTCTGATCTTGCTTTCGAGCCGCATCTGGAGGTCTGCCAGCTGCTGCTTTTCGGATGTACTGCTATCCACGGTCTGAAATGGGTCAGTTTGGCTGCAGTATATTACCGTGGAGGTCCACGTACTTTGACAAGGCGGTTGTATTGACCCATGGCATAGCTGCTGGTGATGCTGATGCCTGAGCGGATAGCATAATTCATCGCCTGCTGCGTGACCTGGACTGACGTTAATAGAGCACTGGGAGCACAGTCGTGCACTTGGAGGAGAACCCCTGAAGGCAATGATGGATTATGATAATGTACACATGGGTTCTTCTGTGGAACAAGTGCAACGCCGGGGGGAGGGGATTGAAAATAGCAAAACCCTACCTTGGCCAGCAGGATGTCCATGATGGGCGAACCAGTCAAGGTAAATCAAGAGATGTGGGAATGTAGACTGATTCTGAGAGCAGAAGAGATGGCGGTATGGAAATGGTGGTATATGCCAGAGCTTAGTAAGAGGAGGAGAGCGTCTTGAATTTTCCAGTGATTTGCGTGTCGTAGCCGGTAGATTGCATAATGGAATGAAGCATGTGAAATGGTGAAGAAGACGGGCAGAAGTGCAGCAGCAGTGGAAGTGAAAGTGTGTAAGGTGGAGTGGAATTGTGGTGTTGGTGTTGGCATTGGCATTGGCATTGGGCAGGTAAAGAATGGCGGGCCAAAGCGGTTAGGCAGCGAACATGAGTCAAGATTCCGTACAGCGGCCACGGGCTCCCGCCTTTCATCCCAGCTTGGGCGAAAAAGCAAGACCCCACCAAGGCACCACTGACGACGACCTTGACGCCCAGTACACCCACCACCAAAGACACCTTCACCGTCCTTATATTCCACCGCCGCCCTCCCTCGTCGGCGCCCACTCGTTTTCCACTCTGCATCACCAAACACCACGAGATCCTCCCCCGCACAATAACCGCCACAATGGCTGACCTCAACTCATGGGAGGACGACAAGGACGCCCAGGAAGAGCAGCTCTCCCAGCAAGCACAGCAGATGAACCTCAACGCAAACGCCTTCCACCCCGGCGCAAACAGCTTCCAGCCGGGCGCCGCATCATTCACCCCCGGCAACTTCCAGCAGTACGGCTACGGCCAGCAGTACGGCCAATACTACGGCGGACAGGGCTACGGTGGTTACCCTCAGTATGGGCAGCAAGGCTACGGCCAGTACGGTCAGAACTATGCGCAGGGCGGATATGGACAGCAGTACGGATACCCGCAGCAGCAATACGGCGCCGTCCCGCAGCAGCCCCAGCAACAAGCAGCACCTAAGATCGCGAAGAGAGGCGACAACCTCAACGCCGCTGCGCCCGCACCCGCCGCCCAGGCCTCTGGCTCACCAAAGCCCGCCGCCGCCAAGACCCTCTCCATTGGAACCGACGGTGGCGCAAAGGTCGAGTCCGCAGGAAACACCAAGGTTTTGAGCATTGGTGGCGATGCGCCGAAGGTTGAGAAGGCTGGCGCCACCAAGGTTCTCAGCATCGGTGGAACTGCCCCGGCCGCAGCACCCTCAGCAGCCAAGGAGAACGTGGACAAGGAGGCACCGGAGGCAGGCAAGAAGGTTTCTGCCGCCAAAGCTATCGAGAAGACTGGAGAGCCCGCTGCTGCCGCCGCAGCAGCATCCGGCAAGGCTTCGCCGACACCCTCCTCTGGACGCAACAGCCCGACCCGCGCTGAGCTCAAGGCCGCCAAGCAGCAAGCAGACATGGTCGCGCAGGAGCAGGCCGCCGATGTGGACGAGGAGACGCTCGCTGAGATGTATGGCAAGGAGCACGTCAACGTCATTTTCCTGGGTCACGTCGATGCCGGAAAGTCTACATTGGGTGGTAGCATTTTGTATGCTCTGGGCATGGTCGACGAGCGGACAATGGACAAGTACAAGCGCGAGGCCAAGGAGGCCGGTCGTGAGACCTGGTATCTGTCATGGGCCCTGGATTTGACCAAGGAAGAGCGTTCGAAGGGTAAGACCGTTGAGGTGGGTAAGGGGTTCTTTGAGACCGAGAAGCGCCGCTACACCATCCTCGATGCTCCTGGCCATAAAACGTTCGTGCCCAACATGATCGGTGGCGCTGCCCAGGCCGATGTTGGTGTTCTGGTCATCTCCGCGCGTAAGGGCGAGTACGAGACTGGCTTCGAGAAGGGAGGTCAGACCAGAGAGCACGCTGTCCTTGCAAAGACCCAGGGTGTGAACAAGCTCGTTGTCGTTGTCAACAAGATGGACGACGCCACCGTGGAGTGGAGCGAGGAGCGCTACAAGGAGTGCACCACCAAGCTCGCCGCCTTCCTGAAGGGCGTTGGCTACAACCCCAAGACTGGTGCGTACATGCCGTCTCCTCTGGCTTCAGTCCCACTAACACAAGCCTCCAGACGTTACATTCATGCCCATCTCCGCCCAAACCACCATCGGCATCAAAGACCGCGTCTCCAAAGAAATCGCCCCCTGGTTCGACGGCCCCTCCCTCCTCGAATACCTCGACAGCATGCAAACCCTGGAGCGCAAGGTCAACGCCCCCTTCATGATGCCCATTGCCGCCAAATACCGCGACATGGGCACCATGGTCGAAGGCAAGATCGAATCCGGCGTCATCAAGAAGGGCGCCAACTACGTCATGATGCCCAACCGCGAATCCGTCGGCATCGCCGCTCTGTACGGCGAGACCGAAGACGAAATCCAGGCCGCTACTTGCGGCGACCAAGTCCGCATCCGTCTGCGCGGTATGGAAGAGGAGGACATCCTTCCCGGCTTTGTGCTTTGCTCCCCGAAACGCCCGGTCCACTGCGTCCGCGTGTTCGAGGCTCAAATCGTGCTGTTGGAACTCCGCTCCATTCTTTCCGCTGGGTTCAACTGCGTCTTGCACGTCCACTCCGCCACTGAAGAAGTCACCTTCACGGCGCTGTTGCACAAGCTTGAAAAGGGCACCGGCAGGAAGTCTAAGAAGGCGCCCGGTTTCGCGACTAAGGGCATGAGTATTATTGCTAGATTGGAGGTTACGGGTGGCGCGGGCAGTGTTTGCGTGGAGAGGTTTGAGGATTACCCGCAGATGGGTCGGTTCACGCTTAGGGATCAGGTAAGCCCTCCTCGTTGTCTATGTGGGAGGTCATACGGAACTGACGAGATGAATAGGGTCAAACTATCGCTATTGGAAAGATCACCAAGCTGATCACGGATGAGACTGCTTAAGCGCGTCACGGAGCGCGGGAAGAGGTGGAGGGGTGTATCCGGCCAACCGATTTCCGAAGTGAGGCATAGATGAGGCGTTTGAATATCTATGTTATGAGTGGTCTTACGATGGGGGAGCATAGACATCAGGCACGTCGGCGGGCTGGAAGGGAATGGGCAATGCGAGCAGATAGATGTTTGAAACCATGGAAACAAAAAAAGTTGATGTCTCTTTGAGAATTCGAACCTCTAGCGCTGGGGTGCGTGTGACGAAAGCGAGTCTTCGAGCATGAAAGAAGACCCTTCATGACCAAACGTGTGCTGACAACACCGAATCAGACAGCGTGGAGGACATTCGGTTCATGGATAGATACATCGTGCCGCGTTCCCAACCAACCGCCCACATCAGCCGCGCAGCCCATCGCGCGTGCCTTCCGCCCTAACATATCCCAGCAATCCCGCGCCGTCCTCGTATACCGAAAATGCCGAGAAGCAACACCGCAAGTCGGCGATGACGCCTCTTCCCAAAAGTCGGAGAAATATGTGACCCACCACCCTATCATGACGATGGAGCTCATCACCTCACCTGAGATCGGTAGCGTCGCCGACCCCGAACTGGGGTTTTGGCTTGTCGCTATCGGCGCTTTGAGCAAGGTAATAGATGCGCTCGAGCTGCGAGAAGAGTAATATCGGAGTTGCGGAGGATCTGGGTTGCGGAAGCTGTGGAGTGGTGCTGTGGTTTTCGAGGGTTAGGAGCGCGGTGCGGTTTTATACGGGGGCTGCCTGGGGGTGAGTGATGCGAGGATGGCGTCCGGAGATTGGGGGAGGAGGGGAAGAGAGTTTGTTGGGCGGGAGAGCGGAGGATATGGAAATGGTGCGTGTCCTGGCTTGGGGGGGATGGGGAGAATGGGAGATGCTGCCGCGGGATGGAGAAGAGGATGCGGGCCGTTGTGTTTTTATGGGAGGAGATGGCACATTATCGTATGACTTAAAGGGACTGCCTTTGGAGTCGGTGGTCATCGAGCAGATGGCGTGGTGTTGAGCATTGTTGCGTTTGACTTGATGAGGTTGATTATTGGGGGATTCGACGATCCGCTTCAGTCAAGAAAGCAATCAAGTGTGGACTGAGATGGGCAAAACTTTACTATTGTGCTTATGGTGGCAACTCACCCTAGGCAGGAGAATGATAGATCAGTGTGTGTCGAGTTCTTCTGCTTGTATGTCAGAAGTTCGAATGTCAAGTAGCTGTGGCGGTGCACCGCCTCCGCCTCACCCTTTGCGCCACACACCTCACAACCCCAGCACCGATCTCGAACAAACCCCTGCAACACATCACGCCGAGGCCCCTAATCCACCTGCAACAACCAACAGCCCGAGCCCTCTACAACCACAACCACATCCGCACTCAGAGCCACTCACACCAATCCTCCTCCACCGACGTACCCAACCCTTCCCAAACAACTGCCTCCGCCGCGCATCGGTCACCACAACCACAACCACAAACCCACCGCACCCACCACACCCATCCGCATCCACTGAACAGCCCAAACCACCACCCCCCACCACCACAATGTCCGAATCCTACGAACGCGAACGGTACCCCCCTAAACCCCCCCGCTCCCTCCCCCCCTCCCCACTAACCACCCCCCACAGCCAAAACAACGCCCTCCTCGCCGACCTATCCACCAAAGTCTCCGCTCTGCGCGGCGTGACAATCGACATCTACGACAACGCGCGCGACCAGTCCCTCATCGACGCCAACACGAACACCTTTTCCTCCTTTGGTTCCTCGTTGAAGACGAGCGCGGGGAGAATGACCAGGATGGCGGGGCAGGGCAATAAGGTCGCGGTTTTGAAGCTGGCTGCGATACTGGTCGGCGTTGTCGTCGTGCTTTGGTGGGTTGGCGGCTGGTTGTTTGGGGGGAGGGGGGGAGGGGCTTGAGCGGAAGGAGGGAGGGGGGAGGTGGAGGTGGAGGTGGAGGGGCTGCTGCTGGCATGAGAATCTGGGAGGGAAGAGGGTTTGGTTGGGGGAGGTTGTTTGTACATGGGCATGGAGGGCGTTTTGATAGGGTCGGCGGCATGGAAGAAGACGTACGCGCGGGAAAAGGAGGGCGCTCGTTCAGTTTTCACGAGCAAGGCGTTGGGGACCTCACGATCGATAAATCATCAATCGCGGGATCTATTTTTGCGGCGGCATCACCTCATGGGGTTTTCGAATTCATATATTTTTCATCCTAACCTCCACTGAACCCTCTCGCTACGTCTTCCATTCTGTTCGTCATTATCGCACATGACCCCCTTCTCGAAGTAATGCTTGTATAGTCCAGCTATGCGCCCAACCATCCATCCATGCTGCCACTAATTCCAGATTACACATCAAATCACTCCCAGACATTAGCAAACAGATCATCCCCGCCGCCCAAACCAGCAGAAGGCTTAGTCGTGTTCGAGCCAGGCGTGGGCGCACTGCTCCAGCCGCCAAAGTCGTCGTCCTGAGCGACTTGCGGCGTAGATGCCGCACCCCATCCAGACGTCGCAGCCGCTTTCGGTGCAGCAGCCGGGGTCGCGGCTGGAGCTGCGGTTGTGGTGGAAGAAGAGGCCCAGACGTCGTTTGAGCCCCACGCGTCCATGTTGGAGAGTCCGGTGGAGAAGTTTGCGGGTTGGGGTTTCGACTGAGCGGGCTGGGCGAGCGTGATCGGGGAGGAGAGGTTGAATGCTGAGGTACCGCCTGTGACCGGTTTGGCTGATTGGGCTGGAGGGCCATCGAAGGATAGATCGAACAAGTCACCGGAGCTGGCAGCAGGCTTCGGTGGTGCGGCGGCAGCCGGGGAGGTCATGGACGAGAAATCTCCGAAACCGCTGTTCGAGCTGAAAGTGCGTTGAACGGGAGGCGGGGCTGGCTTGGACGGCATGGCGTCGAAGAAGCTACCGCCGCTTCCAAAGCCCGACATAGATGAGGTGGTTCCGTGGAAAGCAGGTGTGCGGGCGGTTGGACTCGCCAGGCTTGCGAACGCATCAGGCTTAGCTGCGGGTTGAGACGATGCGGAGGAAAAGCTGAGGCTGCTGAAAGCGTCGTTTAGCCCACCAAACCCGGATTGAGATGCTGCGGGAGATTGCGGAGCAGGCGAAGCCAAGCTGCCGAAAGCTCCTGAACCGGTGCGCTGATGTTGGACAGGAGCCGCCGCAGCAGGCTTTTGGGCGTATAGGGAGAGGATGGACTGTTTGAGATCGGGTCTTGAAGGCATGGAGGATGTGGCGGATGCTTGGGTGACGCTGGCGGTCCGTGACGGTGGCGTCGATTGCGTGCTGCCTCCAAAGAAATCCAGACCCAGAAGCGAATCACCGGGTTTCGTCTGTTTCGGTGGTGCTGCTTCAGCCTTCGGCGGAGGTGGTCTGCCCATGGGAGGGTTTGTGCTGGGTCGAGACGGAGGGGCCACGGGTTCGTCGCCGAACAAATCGACTGGTGGCGGCTTTCGGATTGGTACTGGGGCAGGAGCAGGACTTGAAGCTGCAGAACTCCGCACTGAAGCGTTGCGTTCCATCTTCGCTTTCTCTTGAACCACGTTCAATGGCTGTGCTACATGTTAGCACTGGCATCATGTCGTCCGCAACAGGCGCTTTCATACCACATCGTCATCTGCCTCTGTATCTAGCGATGCCGGATCAGGCATGCCACCATCCATCACCCATCGCTTCGAGTCATACTTTGTCCGAATGAAGTTCTCGATCTTGCTGGGCCGAAGTCAGTGCCTGTTGTTGAACACGTTGCCATACTCCAACTCACGATTCTGATGGAACATGTCCCGGAGCAAGTTTGGCCTCCCAGTATCTATGACCTGTCAGCAAGCGTGCTGGCCCCATGCTTCATGGAACTGACTTGTTCGCCCTCGAGTTACCCCACCGCAGCATGCTGCCCAGCTGCTCGTCGGTCCAGGAGTCCAAATCGACTGACTTCACACGGCTTATATGTGTACCCATGCCTCTGTGTATGCCGGAGCATCTGTAACAGCCGTCAGCCGCGGTTCAGGCACAGGGGAAGCTCGCGCCTGTAGGGGATGTACCGAATGCAGATGAAGATGCCCAGATTCCAGCTGGCCCATCGCGGGTCTGGCGAAAGTAGAATGTCAGCCTCTGGAAGATCGAATAGCGCATATCGTGTCCGGAGTCATACGCTTATTCCTCTTGCAGTCCGCACAGCTCTTGTTGCTTTCCAATTTCACGAGGCTCTTGAGGGTTGCTTGGTTCTGGGCTGCGCGCTCGGCGCGGGGATCGACACGCCGAGACATTGTGAGGTGATGGTGAGACTAGGTGGGAATCGCAGGTGTTGCCAGCATTCAGAACACAAAGTGCGTGGAGGAGAGTAGTGCGGGTCGCTGGGGGTAAAGGGGAGTGCAGGTGGAGTATTGGGTAGTGTCCGCGGCCCAAAGTTCAAGGCCGCCGCATGGAGGTCCCGTCGGCTTGTCTCCGGAACTGTTGACCGCCCTCGCCGTCATCACGCACGTGACAAGCCATTGTCTTTCTTTCATGCAGCAATAAAGTGATTTCTACATTGGTTCGGTATCGCTCAAAAAGTAGGTACACGTCTGGATATGCAGTAACGGCCTTCAGATGCTCGACCGACGTGCTATAGCACCCATGCAAGTGCATCATGCCATGATCCAAGAGAGCCGGATGTCATTTCCGTGGAGACCAGATGAGTGCACAGAGGCGGTCCAGCACAACAAGAACTCATCCACATACCTGTTCTTGGTGCGTAGTACCCTGCCAATCGCAATGCTGATCGAACGGTGCGCGGGATAACAAGCTGCGTCGAAGAGTCAACCAGTGTCGCGCAGGACAGCGGGAGATGCGTACTTTGATGCTCAGTAAACCAGCTTTCATAGTCGGTGATGAAACTCTGTCTTGAGGAATCTACTTTTCCATAGCCCATCCGAACGCCTAGGTAGTCAGTCGCACTTTGTATTAGATCCCAATCATCCATACCTCTGTTGTCTACCATCTGTGGCCGCCACCTCCCCGGTAACCGCCGCGACCGCGGCCGCGCCCGTAACCTCTGCCGCCGTAGCCACCCCGGTCGCCGTAGCCGTCGTCGAAGCCGCGTGGGCCTCTGCCGCCGTCGTCCATGTGGCCTCCGTGGGGCCTCGGCTTGCCTTGGAGCTCCTTCTGCAACGCCTCGTATGTCTTGCGCATTTGCGCGTATCCGAGATGCATCTTGCCGTAGAAGTGATCGGCAAGACGGCGGTCGTTATCCAGGCGAGAGAGGTATGCGCCACAGACATCGCATACCTGCAGCTTCTGATGACCTGAAGGCCCAGAGGTATCGGATAAGGCTTTGAGTTCGCGTTCGCGGTCCTCCTTGGTCTGTTTCGCCTGACGGATCTTGAAGAACTCGGTGACAGCTTGGTTGACGCTACCTTCCTCACTCAGAATGACGACTTCTTCCAGCCCGGTTTCGATGGTTTTGGAGAGATTGCGAATTTGAGACAGCTGTAGCATATCTAGTCAGCATCTGCAAAGGGTTCAAGAAGAAGCGCAAGCCATACCAAGTGGTTGGTCTGCTTGATCTCGTCTGGCGTCTTCTCCAATCTCCTCTGCGCAACATCAATACGCCTGTTGCAGTCGTCCACCAACTTCTGCATGTCCCTCAAGTAGTCGTATTCGAAGGCCCATCTCCGCTTCTGGTCTGGATCCGCGGCTTCGTATTCGGACTTTAGAGGTTCGCTGTGGACTTTGGGGCAAGGGCCGAAGTCCTGCTTGGTGTTTGTGAAGAGGTCATGCGGACAGGTGCCCACGAGGTACGAGCGACAGACTTTCGGGTCAGTGATGCTGAGTTGCGGTGCGCGGGCGCCGGGGCCAGACATGAGCTGTTCGCCCATGAGCTGCTCTGATGATCATTGGTATTAGCAACTGCTCGTAGTGAGGTGGATGTCGCATTACTTACCCAGCAGCTTCCTCTGCTCCGCCGCCATGATTGTAAGTGAATGTGACTGTCAAGCGGTGTTACGTAGTGAAATAGTAGTGGGTAGTGGTGAGTGGTGGGAAGTGGTGGTGGATGAGCGGGTGTGGAGGTGGTCAAGTTGTCGCGTCGCGAAGAACGGCGGCGTCGGTGTTTCTGTCGCCGATCAGTGAAGCTCCCGGGCCCGGGGTCCAGCATCGTCACCACCATCCATGCGCGCCCTATTGCTTTCACCGGCTGAGAAGCCGAAATGTTCCTCCAATTCCTCTCCTTCATATGGATCTTTCTGGCCGCCGCCAATGCTGAGTCTACTCCAGCAGATTACCACGAGCACTTGCTGCTGCGGCCGTTACCGCAGAATGCTCTCCTAGCATCGTTCAACTTCCGCAGCAACGAGACTGCCTCTGCTTTCGAGCATCAGAATTTCCGATACTTTCCCCGATCGCTGGGTCAGATTCTACAGCATGCGCATACCACCGAGCTACACCTTCGCTTCAGTCTTGGGAGATGGGACGCTGAAGCCTGGGGGCAGAGACCATGGAATGGAGCTAGAGAAGGAGGCACAGGTGTTGAGCTATGGGCTTGGGTTGATGCGGAGAATGATGAGCAGTGCGTAGTCTATAGCTATGGTGCTCGAAATGTCCATCTGACTGTTCACAGAGCAAATGCCCGGTGGTTGACTCTGGCCAACGCCCTCTCCGGGTTGTTCTGTGCCTCCCTCAATTTCATAGATGCCACCAAGACGATCCGTCCCGTCATGTCGTTTCAACCGGAACGTCGTAACCTAGGTGCCTCGGAAGCGAACCTTCATCTGCTACATGGCACATTACCGCATGAAGTCGTCTGCACGGAGAACTTGACCCCTTTCCTCAAACTTCTACCTTGTAAGGGCAAGGCCGGCATATCCAGTCTTCTTGACGGACATAAGCTTTTCGATGCGTCATGGCAGACGATGTCTATTGACGTCAGGCCGGTTTGTTCAGAAGATGGTAATGACTGTGTCCTGGAAATGGAGCAGACTGTGGACATGGTCCTTGACATTGACCGGTCAAAACGACCTCGGGGTGGGTAACCTCGCTCAATGCTCTCTGTACCATCATCTAACGCCTAGCAGACAACCCCATCCCCCGACCAGCTCCCATTGAGGAAATTCCCTGCGATGCTTCCAAACCATACAACGCCCATGATTCTTGTTATCCAACCCACAAGGCCTCCGACCCTTCCTGGAGCCTGACCGAAGTTTTCGGACGGGCAATCAAAGGGTCATGCTCACTATCCGACAAAAGCTCGGAAACAGAAACCGTCTGTCTGAACGTTCCCATTTCTCGTGAAGTAAATGTCAACTCGTCAGCCAAGTACGAGGAAACAAAGCACAAAGATGGCCTGCTCAGATGCTACAAGCTACCCCGTAAGCTCATCCTCCACCTCGCAGACTGTCTACCATATGAATTAACCCTCCTTTCAGCCGGCGCCGACTTCGACCTCCACCTCCCCGAGCAAGACTTAATCTTCGCCCTCCCTCTCCCTCAACCCCCTCTCTACGCCTCCCGCTCCATCACCGGCCAAGGCCAAGAACGCGGCGGCATGCAAGCTGTCCTTACCAACCCCTCTCCCACCGATTCCATCGAACTGGTCTACCTCGAGTCCCTCCCCTGGTTCATGAAACCTTATCTGCACACCCTCCGCGCCAGCCTCTCGAGCAAAGATGGCCTCGTCGACGCCACCACCTCCGCCATCCAAGAAACTTATTACCGCCCCGCCGTCGACCGCGTCAGGGGTACGCATCTGGAGCTTCGTCTGGTCGTCCCGCCAGCCTCGACGTTGACCCTGACCTACGATTTTGAAAAGGCCTTACTTAGGTATACAGAGTATCCACCCGATGCCAACCGCGGTTTTGACGTCGCGCCTGCGGTCATACGGCTTCTCACCAACACCACAAATACAAACTCAGACAACAGTAAAGGCGTGTATCTACGTACAACGAGCTTACTCCTCCCACTCCCCACGCCGGATTTCAGCATGCCATATAATGTCATTATCCTGACTAGCACTGTCATGGCGTTGGGCTTTGGCAGTATCTTCAACCTGTTGGTGAGGAGATTTGTTGGTGCTGACGAGGTTGATGGGATTGGCCCAGGAGGTCTGCTGAGTGTGTTGGCTGCGAAGAAGAGGGAGATTGTGGGGAGGTTGAGGTCAAGGTTAGGGGCGAAGGAGGTGGGAAAGATGGAATGATAGATTCCAAGTATCTCAAGAAATATTAATCTCATTTACCCATTTCCATATCTGATTTCCCTCTCGACATATCAGCAGCACTTCACAGCCCCTCTACTTCTCCATCTCCCTCTTTGTCCCCCATCCTCTCCCCTATCAAAACACCTCCAACCGTCACCCCCGGCTTCCCCGGAACAATCTCAAACTCCGCCAATCCCGCCAGCGCATTCACATCTTCATACGGCGCCGGCATAACCTCCACCCCATCAACACCCGGCATCACCTGCGCAACCGTCCCTCCCTGAAACCTCCCCTCTTGCACCATCCTCACCATCTCCGTCGCCACAACCTTCGGCGCCAGCACACTAGACGCCGGAATCGCGGAAACAACGGAGGGTGGCAGTAGCGGCGTATCCATCGCCGGCGGACAGATACAAACAACCTTCACCCCCTCCTTCCTGTCCAACGGCTCAAGGCTTCGAGTGAATCCGACGATCGCCCATTTGGTGGCGCAGTAGAGGGGCGTGCTGTACGAGGGGTAAAGACCGATGAGCGAGGCGATGTGGATGATTACGCCGGGTTTGGAGGCAGATAGGAGGGTGTGGACGGCGATACGGGTTAGGGCGATGGGGTGGGAGATGTTTATGTTCGTGGAGAGGTGGGGAGGTGTGGAGAGCCAGAAGGAGGACTCGGGCTAGGAGAGGTCAGCGAGGATTACAACACCGCTTGCCACTGCTTGACATCGAATTTCAACTGCTTGCGGCAATATGGGACTCGCGACGACGTACTGGTTCAAAGATCCCGGCTGCTGGTACCCACACGTCTGGCGTTCTGCCAAATGCTTCCGTCGCCCTCTCCGGTAAAGCTTCGAGGTCCTCTTGTTTTGTAACGTCGCAGTGCTGATACTCGACGTTAGGGAACGCATTGACGAAGTTTTCGGCGTCGGCGGTAAGGCGGATATCTGCGATTAGAATGGCGCTGCCGGCGGTGTGGGCGAGGATGCTGAAAGCGAGGCCGAGTCCTAAATGGCAGTATTAAAAACAGAGGTGTTGAGGCGGAAGAGGGACTTGAGTAAAGAAAAGGGGAGAGAGAGTGCATGGTAACGCACCTGATCCACCACCCGTGACAACAGTGAGTTTGTCCTTCAGTGGAAAGTCTCCGACGACCATCGTGGATACTGGGCAAAGCTTCCAGTGGGGACTTCAATCGGGCGGCTTCTGGGACGGAGAATAAAGGAAAAGGAATCGTCACATATGTTTGTTCAGCCCTGGCTTTATACTCATACCTTCCACTGTGGGGAGCTGAGAGCTGAACTGCAGACCCCGCAGACAGACCCCCTGTTCGTGCCACTCGGCTCCGAGCCCAGTGAGGGGGTCACCTGGAACACAGTCAGCTTCGATATCACAGATACATTTGACCTTGGAATGCGGGCTTTCTATCTTGCCTGGCGGTGGCCCATTGATCAGTTCGAAGTGAGTGCCAAGATTGGCTCAGTCTTATTGTTTCGTTCTCAATCGAATGTCCAGAAGTATTTCCGTTGACCACATGCTCATCCGATGGTTCTCAGCACACGAATCCTTATCATCGACAACCCTGGTCTCTGAATTTATGTTATGTTGAGTGTATTGCCTGTCATTTCTCGCTGCTGATGGTGGTCGTCACTGAAGCAGGTCCAAAGTCTCGAGTGACTGCCCGGCCGCATGTGTTGAGTACTTTATACATGCATGTTTTCTTTCTCTCGTACCTCTTTAGCCGTTCATTGCCGGCAGGGGCTTCAAATTGTTTGGGAGTGTCTTTCTCAGTATGACTTGGATATGCAGCTATCCCCAAGCGACTTCGGCGGCTAGACACTTGAATTCTTGATCCGAACTCTGCCGACCTGCATATTTAGTCCCTCTTGTCAGTCTTTCGATTACCGATACCGTTTCCAGGAACCTGTTGCGACAGCTACAGCAGCCAAGTTTCGGCTCGAGTGTTGCTTCTGAAGTCCTTTTTTCTCATCTCGTAGCTCTTCTGATCACGTTCACTTCCCTCGAAATCTTCACCGCTCTTTTAGATCCAGTCGCGCAGCTATGGAGTATCATGCACCAGGCAATTCAGCTCACGGCCTGCAACATGGGCAAATCCTGGTGCAGATTTAGATCTTGCCCTCTGTGATGGCTAGGTAGAGTATACCCGACAGTCTCCGCAATCTAAAACTCCGCTTTCTACTGCTGACTGGCTTGTAGCGTCCTCTTCGCTCTTTCTTTTGGAAAGCACGATTTCATGGTAAGCAAGATTGCGAAGGCGGTGGATTGAGTGGATGACAACGAAATTGTCAAACTCACAAGTCTGGAGAATATACTCAAACGGTTCTTCAATCCAGCTTTTAGTCTTTCTTCAATCTGTTGCGGTCGCTTGAAAGGCCAGTGTAAGGTTCTATATCGGGTCGCTGCATGGTAGTCTTGCAGGGTCCCGCACCGCCCATTTGTCGCATGGAATGAACAACTTACCTAGGTATTTGCATCTTTTCCATATCAATGTTTGCAATCCATTCGTCGTTGCGTCTTCCTCCTTCTTCGCACCTTCTTATAGTTTGGGACTTTTATATATAAAGGGGAAAAATGTTGAGGTAAGAACTGACAAGCAAAGCGCACTTTCCCATCGCATACACCCGCTCCTCATCCACATCTCCAGTCCCTGATGCTTGCGTCTTCTTCATCCCAGTATATACCACACTCCATTTGGCATAGTTTCTTTCCTTCTGTCTTCAGTATGGATTCCAAGGAAGATATGTCAGCCCACTATCCTACCAGTCGGCCCAGCTCACTGGGTCGGCATCTTTTAACGCCTCCTCAAAGCAATGACGATCAAGAACCCGGTCTCTTTTGCGAGAAGAGTGCGACACTGCCAAGCGCCATCAAGCGGACGTCTGGACAGTCTTCCGAGCTTGCTAAACGCCGTCGAAGGAACGAAGACGCTGCAACCAAGAACGTGGGTTACTGAGGCCGTGCAGTCAGCGAACAACATACTGACTTCCAGATACAGGGAGCCAAAGCAAAGACCAAACCGCCTCGGCCCCAAGTCAAACGCAAAGGTCCCGACCGCATCAAGGCGCTACCCATGTCAGAATGCACCGAAGGCACTGAAGCAGAGAAAGAAGCCCACGTCCAGAATATCTGCGGTCTGCTCAAGAATTTCCACATTGGCAGAGACAGTATCCCATACATCTTCCCGGAAGCCATTCGACCCCGCCCGGAAACGGACAACGGTTACAAGCAGAAGTTTGGCCACCTCATGTCATCCGCAAACCCACCAGTACCAAAATATATTACGTTCAAGAGCGTCGAGGAGTACAGCAAGGATTTCCTGGCAGCTCTCTGGTTATTTCTCGCAGTCAGCATCCGACAGAGCAGAGGTGTCTTCGATAAGGAAATTCCGGATATACCAACGATGCTATCAAACATCGTTGCAGAGAGGCAGAGGAAGGCGGCATACGGCTCATCCTGGGACTGGTCGGCGGAGGTCCTTGCTGTCGATCTGGAAAGAGCCGTGCTGCTACAGGTGAAGTCTTTGAAAGCAAAGATCAGCCAGCCGAGCCTGTGTTTCGAAGGGACAGAGGGCAGCGTTGACCTGGGTTTCCCATTGCTGACACTGCAACCCGAGTACCTTCTGGGATACGAGAACAACCCAGTGACTACCAAGCGACTGGTGGAGGATATTCGCAAGTCGCGGGATTTTGTGGCGTCCAGAGAGAGGGACTTGATCGTAAGGAGGAATAGTTTCAATGTTACTCGACACCGGCTTTTTGATCTCAGGAAGGAGTATATTGGCAGTCGGCGGACCTTACTTGGCTTCTTGGAAATGCTGCAAAGAAGGATTGAGAAGACGTGAGTACATTCGGTTATGCCACTTGCACTGTCATTTGACCGGGAAGGTTTTGTTATCCAACGATCATGAACGTGGACTGACATGCGGCGTACAGACCGACTCGACATCGAGGCACCAAAGTTCGGCCTGAGGCGAAGTCGAAAGCTGTTGCCATGGCCACACCCGCCACACAACTTAGCAGACCCAGGAAGGAAGACCGCAAGGTTGTCGATGGCAATGTTGATGGCTCTACCAGATCGGCCCAGTGCGCCCGCCCACAAGATCACGTTTCCAAAGCGCCGCGACCGTCGCAGAGGCCCTTGAGCTTCGTCGAGGGACTCCTTCGGGATATCGAGAATGGATAAGACCTGTACCCAAGTAGCTTCAGTCCCTTGTTTCCTTTGCTTTCCTATCCTTTGCGACGGGCGTAGCCGTCCTTCCAGCGACCTTTCAGCGACCTTCCAGCGAGTTCTTCCAGAAGTCAGTACCTACAAAACATTGCAGACATTTTGGTCCTTCCGCATATGACAGTATGACTCAGTGACTTTGACACGTTTCCAGAGTCGCGAAACCGACGCGTTCGAGTCCAGGTCGCGTCATTTCAGTGCCGACAATTATGTCATCGCCGACAAGATAAATAAACAATCTCCAGGCAGAGGCTCTGATTGGACCGCAGTCACTCGCCTAAATATTAATTTCCCGCCCTCAATTTCCCGTTTTCACCCCCGTGGCATATAAAAGCTTCCACTTTCCCCTCTCTCTCATGACCCAGGACGACATCGAAGATCTTCTCGGCAATGGTCAAGCTCGAGCGAGAACGATCTCCGCCGGGCAAGAGCCCGGCGCGCAAGCGCGCGCGTACGGACCTGAGGGTGAAAGAGGAACCGGCAGATGAGGATGAAAAGACAGGCAATGAGGAGAAAACGGCCAACGAAGAGCAAACCGACAACAAGCTTCCCGTCAAGAACGCTGCTCCCATCGCAAAGGTATGTTTTCCCACCCTGATAGCCATGAGGTCTTGATGACACACTTGGAAATCATAGGCCGCCAAGGACAAACCCAAGAAGAAGGATAAAAAGACCGGCAATGAGAAGAAACATAAGGACAATGAGGTGGAGAAAGCGGCCAAGGCAAAGCAGACTGACAACAAGCTTCCCTTCGAGAACGCTGCTCCCATCGCAAAGGTATGTTTACACACCCTGATAGCCACGAGGTCTTGATGACACACTTGGAAATCATAGGCCGCCAAGGACAAACCCAAGAAGAAGGATGAAAAGACCGGCAACGAGAAGAAACAAAAGGACAATGAGGTGGAGAATGCGGCCAAGGCAGAGCAGACTGACAACAAGTTGCCCGTCAAGGACGCTGCTCCCATCGCAAAGGTATGTTTTCCCACCCTGATAGCCACGAGATCTTGATGACACACTTGGCAACCATAGGCCGCCGAGAAGAGAGCTAAGAAGCAACGAGTCGGAGCGGAGTACCGAATCGCTCTTCCGGCAAACGAGATGATGATAGACGGCGAGATTGGCAAGAAAACAGCAATCTATCGCATCAGGCAGATCATCGGTCTAGGAAAAGACCTCGCGTCTTCGCTCTTCGACTCCGAAATGGTTCCTCGGAAAGAACGCATCACCGGTCGCAAGGATGCCCTTTTCGACCGTGAACGAACGCTTGTGAAGAGGCCCGATGAGTACAGCGTACAGTTCATCAACACACTGTACCACCTTGTCAGCGTCCACGGACCGTTCATCTGTCTCGAAGACTTCAGGCAAAAGGTGGCACTCCATGTCGACCAACGTCAGCGCACTGGCGATCCTCTCTCTTCTGTACGGGAGGTCACCGCCCATGATCTCAGGATCTTGCTTCTGGACGAGGTAGCCCGGAGAGTCGAGGAGACTGCTCAACCCAACGCAACCGACCGCTTAGTCTGTGCTGATAGGGTTGACGACATCTTCCCGCTCCAAGCCATCAAAAACTGCAACAAGCTAAAGGGAAACTACACCCTTCCGATTCTCTTTTCCGAGCTGCACGATGCGGAACGCGACGCCCGCAAGATCCTGGAGTCCAAAAAGTTCCGTTTCGGTCTCTCAGAGCTCGAAAAGATCCAAAAGCCTGATACGAGATACAACCAGCTCAAGAAGGTCCTTTACAAGTCTGAAGGCCCCTACGACAAGTATCTCGAGTTGCGCTGCCGGATGACAGGCCACTACCAGCTGATGTATGAGTATTTCAAACACAACTTCAAGCGGTACGATCACCAGTCGCCGAAGTGAGCACGCATTCCTTCACTCACCCGGTCAACTCACCCAGCTATCTCAGTTCTTGCATGGAATCGTCTCTCTCCTTGTAAGACCCAATTGGCAACGCAGAGGTTGTGTTCGAGGTACGGGAAGTTGAAGGAAACTGCTCTAGAGCGACGGGGATGTACCGCGGGCTTTTCGTAGCGCTACTGTTACGAATCAAAATCCACGTTCAGCTCGATTTCCTTCCAATATGCATGACATGCGATGTGATACAAGATGCTGCCTTAACTTACCTGGGTTTTGGATATCTGTAGTCCATACTGATAAAGCATTGTTGTGCTTACAGCTCTTATTTCTTATGATCATGTATGGCTCTTCTAACCCGCTCGTTCCATATCAGTCAGTACTTCAGGTCGAGGTGATCCAGCAAAGATTTTGGCAGATTTAGTCCAAATGGCTTCGTACACCGGTAATACTAGGAAAGGTGTTGCATGCACAATTTGTTTCCCAAAGTTCTCTCGTATCTTCTGGACCCGTCGGTGTTGGGCTTCGAAGATGACTGAAACCGAAGTTCTGGCTCGCTTGGAATCTGTCGGATTGGATATCGCGATACCCAGAGCATCTGGGGCGATGATGTCGCGCGACGCGCAAGAAGTCCTAGAATGGTGCATTTTGCTTCGCCATATTTCTCTCCTTCTCAGTCATGGTAGCGGTGCTTCCCATTCAAAACAGGGTACGGTGTGACAGTAATGAAAAGCAAAAGCAAGACGGGCAAAGAAAACAGAGAGAAAGAGATATAGAGAAAGACCAGCAAGTCTCAAATGTTTTGGCATTGAGAAATTTGGAGACTCAAGGAAAGCGAGACAAGGAAAGGAGAATGAGGCAAGAGAGACAGCAGGAAAAGAAAGGACAGGAACTACCAAAAAGTTCTGGTACAGAGAAATTCTGACTCTCAACGAAAGTGTGGGGTTCAATTGGAGGCGCGTCTGAAAACACCCAGCGTCACCACGACCTCATCAACGTCAAGTCAGCAGCGCGCAAGCTGTACGAAGCTTCATCATCAAAGTCTTTCACGAAACCCACGCGTTTACCGAGTGTTCTCCAGTTTGATCCGCTCGCACTAGGTATTGTCTCAGCCGAAGTCTCAAAGATGTTCAGGACGACGATGCGAAAACGCTGTCTCTAGCCGGGAAACTCTGAAGCGATGACAGTAGTTGGTCGGTTCTGTACGGGGGAGAATCTCCGCAGGGGTTCCCAGGTATGTGTGAGTTCTTCGCTGTTTTGACTCGTCAGCTCGCTCGTGGATTTGAGTCGAAGTCTCTTGTGGAAGTTGTAGAAAAGGATGTGTGGGTTTTAAGTTGGGTTTTGGTGGTGGTTCGCGAATCTGGGTGCTATTGTCAGCGTCTATTGTTGTAATTTTCTATTGTCGTCATTTTCTATTGTTTCCAATGTCTATTGTTGTCAATGTCCAATTTCGCTGTCAGCACCCATCGGCAGGACACCTGATGTTGAAGCCAGTCCATCGATTCCAACATCGACCAAGCTCTGCCGAAAATCGACCCTTGAACGCGTGCTGATTGTCTTCTTTATTATCATAACGCAATTTAAAAGTGTCCTTCACCGTTATTACACACCAATGATGAATGCCAGCAAAAAAACAAGAACATGGAGGGAAGTGTATCTAATGAATCCCCATATGCCCTTAAGACGGGATGCAATCCGAAGGAAAGGCACCTGTACAGCAAGCGTCAATGATAGGGTCAATTTTTCTTTTCCCAGACCAACCAAGCACAATTCCCCTCAACCAAATTGAAACTAGTGTGTAATAGCTTCTTCGGCTTCGGATTGGAGTGCAACCATCGAAGTGCATGTACACCATAGTAGTAATATGGTCAAGCATACTTGTGTACAGAAGACGGAGAGGAGGACGGATAAGGGGTGTTTTATAGCACAGAGGGGCGGAGAGAGGTAAGTAGGGCGCCGAATCGCCGGACATGGCCAAGGGGCGGTCAAGGAGCGGTCAAAGGGCGGTCCATACAGGCAGGTCTAGGTCTAAGCATTCGTAAACGTGACTGTCTGCATAGCGCGTGGATAGCTGGCATGGACGGTTCTCCTTGGTAGGGTAAGAAACAAGGCGAAGGGGCGGTCAAGAAGCGGTCAAAGGGCAATCCATACACGTAGGTCTAGGTCTAAGCATGCGCAAACAGGACTGTCTGCATGGCGCGTGGATAGGTGGCGTTGACTGTTCTCGTTGGTAGAGTAAGAAACAAGGCGAACGACGGAGACAGAACGTGGAAGAGGGAAGCGGTGTGTAAGGTGGGACGACCTGATTCGAAGCACCCAGCCTGAACGCTTGCCCTACGGAATATTCATTGGTGAATATCCTGCTGATGACACTCAGGCACATATCCACGAAAGCCCTACCCTCCAACCACTCAGAAAAAAATACCCCAATCCTGCCTTACAAACAAACCTCCAAAGCCTCAACCCCTCTCCTAGCAACAACAACATGCCACGGCACCGCTCCCCCCTTGCTTCCCCTCATCCCCCTCAGCTTTGCCAACAACCCCAACCCCCTATACATACCCAAAAACTCCCTGAGCACAATCTCCCCCGTGTTCCTTGCCGCCTGTCCCGCAAACGGGCTAACACCGCCAGCACTCCCCACCCCACCCGGGCTCGCAAGCGTGACGCCATCACCCTGCAAGCCCGGTGTGCCTCCTCTATTACCGCTTCCACCCGCCGCGCCGATCCAGAGAAGGTTGTAGCCGACGGCGACGGGGCCGCGCGGGATATCTGTGTTGGAGGGGTGGGCGACGTCGGTGCCGCGTTTGACGAGGTACCCTGAGACGATGGCGGGGCGGTATTCGACGGAGGAGTTTGAGTTGTTGAGGCGGTGGCCGAGGATTACGCCGTAGAAGTCGTCAGTTGTGTCGACGAGGCGGGCGTCGGGGTCGGCGGCGGGATCTTGGGTGGTGGCGTCGGAAGGGGTGGCGGCGGGGGTCATGCCGTGTTGATCGGGGGAAACGCCGGGCTGGGGCGTTGATATTGGTGTTGAGGCGCCTTGAGTGGAGGATTGCTGGGTTGGGAGTGACGTGGGAGGTATGGGCGCTTGCTTGAGGTCGAAGGGCGGCGATGTGTCGACGGAGACTAGAGCTGTGCCGACGGTTAAGTTGCATGGGCTATTTGCGAGAGAAGTCCAAGCTAATTGGTGCGCGTTAGTGATCAAGTCTTGCGCTGGATTGATAATGACTTACCATCCACTTCTTCTCGTTCCATGACACCAGCCCTCGCGATACAAAGCCGCCAGGTGACGCGCCTGGCCTGCATAATCTCCAACGAAGCCTGCCAAACCTCTTTCGCTACATCCACAAAGGTTCGCCCCACAAGCGAGTACGACAGGGTTTCTTGGTGTTTTCCAGGGTTATCGGTCCAGGCAACCGTGACCCAAGATCCGTCAAAGCTGCATGCATAGCCTACATGTATGTAGGAGTTCTCGTGCATCAGGTCCGACGGGGGGTCGGTCGTAATCCTGAACGGTATCGACTTGGGCAAAGTCTCCTCAAGGTGTACTGACGGCCCCTGGAATATTTTGAACGCAAAGTTGCTGGCAGCCAGGTTGGGAGGACAGCGGTCGTACACTTCGCGAGCGAGTGCAATAAAGTCGTTGGCGTCAAGAACGACCGGCACATCGAATGATGCGACATACTTGATAGGCACCAACTGGAGTACAATGTCGGGCATCTCTTGCTTTGTCCTCACGGTGGAAGCATATGCTTTGAACATAGCCACGAAAGCCAAACAAAGATGCCAGAGAGCCTGGTTATCGGAGAATGGGTTGACCATGTAAATCACCACAGCGTCGATCTTGGAAGACTCGTCGGATCCCGCCATGAGCTGAAAGTCGACTCCACCGAGAGCCTTCCCCAAGCGGACGCAGGTATCCTGATAAGCTCGGTAGGCTCCCTGTAGGGTCGGGTCATCCTGGAGCATGACCGGTGCCAAGCCCCCATCGAACTTGTCGGCAGATAAACCTCGTAGGTGAGAGCCCAGCTTGCAGCTTTCGTATGCGTTGCTTAGGCTGTCAAGGAAGCCGGCAACAGGCTCTCGAAGATATTCGCTGTGTGGGTAGACGCAGTAGGCCATGATGTTCTTCGGTCCGCTGCTAGGTGAGAGTCCAAGCGCTTCCCAGAATGCTAGGGCAGGAGGTAGGACGTCCCAGAGCTCTTCCGCGCGTCGAATGCGCACATTCGGCGTTGACATGTGTATGAAGGTGTTTCCTGTGAATCAAATTGAGCGTCAGCAACAGATTCCAGAAATACAGATATCCGTTGATGGATACGCTTATCAGGGGTGAGACTCGAGTATGAGTCTATCCATGTGTGACCCACCATGACCGTCAGTCACGCCCGTAGCTGTCCTCCGTGGAACGGGCCGTGGCTGTGCCTTTGCTGAAGAAGGCGTTTCCGGGACAAAATCTTGAATCGAAGTATATTTGAGCAGGTCGCAGTCAATCGCCTTGGGAAACAGGCTCTTTGTGGCTGCATTTACCTGAGCTTGCACGTCACTACTGCCGCCAGCGCGGGCTGGACGTGCGAACTCGGGCTGCATAGGCTCATTTGGCTCAGCGAACATATCTGGAAAGATGTTAGCGAGCACACGACCGGCGGGTTCTGAGCGTAGACTGTACCCAAAGTACTGAATATGATCTGCTGCGTCAAAGTTTGAATGATGGTAAGTATGTCAACGCCACTCAGCGGCTTTTGAGGTGGGCCTTCAAGCGCAGAACTCGGGCGGCCATCCGACGAAGGGGTGGATACCGCAGAAGATATTGACAGAGAGTCAAATCGAGGCGTAGAGTCTTGTCCTGCCTGATGCTTTGACCGGTTGATAGGCGCAGGGACCCCAAGCAATGACCAATCGAAAGGGGTCGGCTCGAAAGACGAGAGGCTGACCGAAGGTGGCTGGAAGACACAGTTAGTCGCTATATGCAGCCTTGAAGTGGCAAGTGCATTTCATCGTCTCGCTGACCTGAGACAACAAGCTGTACACTCACATCTACTGGCCCATCATTTGAGGCCTCAGAGAACGTGGATTCGCCCTGGAACACACTCGGACTATTGCCAAGTGGCGAGTCGGTGATCGAAGAAACCCACTTCCTCTTGTTACCCGAAACAAACGCCGGGCCACGAGTGGGCTCCTGGGTCTGCATTTCATCTTCCGAGAGGTTACTGCTCTCAGTAAAGTCGGTAAGACTATCGCTGTCGCTATCATCCACAGCAGAACCAAAATCGGCTGCGTGTGCCATAGTGACGCTTCCGCGGGTGTCTAATCTTGTAAGCTCACCGACTTTGTCGAGATACCTTGACGGCAGGGATACGCTTCGAGAGGTTGAGAGACGAGGATGTGGGAGGCTCTCGCTTCTCTCGCTTTTGAGACCTGCGGCCTTTTCCCTGTCGCTTTTTATCATAGCAGTCTGGAAATTGAAGGGCCCATCTGCGGAATACTTTGAATCGGCCAAGCTCATCTTCTGGCTGAAATCAACAGGATCAAACTCGCTGCCTTTCTTCTTCAGTTGTGGAATCGTCCGTTTTGACGTTGGGTCGCTCTCGTCGGGGTGTGGCGAAGGGAAAAGTCGCTCGTTGATATGTGAGGGGCTGAGAGGCGTGGTTGGCACTTTTCGAACAGGAGCTGGTTTCTCGTTCGGTTCCTGAATTTCCTCTTCTTCCGCGATTTCCTCAGTGCCAGGCTTGGAATCTTCTACTTCCATCGGGCGCTTCAAGGCTAACATAGCGGGTGTTTTATTGTCCTCGGCTGCCAAAGTCCCCTTGCTATCTTGAGGAGGTGGTTCCAACTTGATTTCGACGTCACCGGTTTCAGCAGCATGGCTAGTGTCGACTTGTTCCAGGTCTGTGGATATAATATTTGCCTCGGTGGGTTGGATCTGATCAAGATCCATGAAATCCCCATCATCGAAGAAGTTAAAGTCAGCATCCGTTACGTCGTTGCCGCCAAGAATATCCTCTTCCTCGCCCATATCACCGAACAAATCGTCGTTGTTGCTCTCAGCCTCGGTCGATTGTGGCAAAGTTGCGCTTTGAGCCTCGTGGGCATTTTCCCGTGGCACTCCGGGTGTTGCAGAAGCCGTGTTGTGCATGGCTTCCTCGGTCGGGCCTCCGTGGCTTGGACCGGTGCCCATTACACCATGCGGGACGAGGTGGTCCGGATTGGCAGGAGCCAGGCCTCCCGCGCCCGGGGGAAGAACACCATCCGGTGGTGTTGGGTACACGCCGCTTGCCGCTTGGAGATCGCCATATGCCGATCCTCTTGAGTACAGTGGAGAGGAAGGATACGTAGCAACGGGTTCTGCTGCTGCCGGGGCTGGCTCGTCGTGCGTTTGCAGCGCTTTCCGACGAGACTCTATGACTTTGTCTCGCTCCGGCTTACCGTGCCACCACCTCTGTGCCAGCTCCAAGGGGTCCTCGAAGCCGGGATTCTCCTGGGTGGTGAACCAATCGAGATCGCTTTTGTTGGCTCTTGTTTCGTACGATCCGAAGGCCGTTGCGGACTCCATGCTCTCCTCTTTCAAGCCATCTCGAATTTCGACAAGACATAGACTCGAAGGCCAGAGAGTCTCTAGTCGCAAAGAGTCTTGGCCGTCTGGAACATTCGTCTTGTCTGGCATGGCACTGCGCGAAAGCTGGATGCGCGACCAGTTGATGGTCGCCTCATTTGCGGCGAGGCAAATGCCCTTGGTACGAAGCCAACGTAGAACCTTTGACTTCCACTGGCTATCCACCCGAGCTCTTTTAGATGACCCTGGTCCACTCCTATCATTCAAAACGATCAGAGTTTCAGGACCAAGGAAACGAGCCACGTGGCCTGAAGGTGCCACGCGGACCAATTCGCCTTGAATGCTGTCGATTGCGTTCGCTGAACTGGCAATACTGTCTAGCTGGAACAGCTGCCTTCTAGACGTGGAATTAGAGATGACTATGGTACCAGCGGTGGAAAGATGAACATCAAGAACCACAAGATCGCATCGTTTGGCCTCGGTAAACTCCAGGTTCGCAACGGCCAAACCGCAGAATTCGGAATCCGTTTTGGAAAAAGCGGCAAAGGTTCTGTAATTCAGGGGTATCATCTGATGAAAGCGAGACAACTTGTAGGAAATAGACGCGATTACGGCGGAGAGGAATATTTCGTAGACGAGATGCGGATCGGACTGTTTGGGCTCAGAACCGGCCGCAGTGGCAGCCTGGGCATTTGCCTGGAAAGCACGGAGGTTGGCCGCTTGATTGTTGCGGACGCTAGTTTGAGGCGATGCTGAACTTGTTGCGGACACGGAAAAATTAGAGGCTCTTCCAGACACTTTTGTGAGGTCAACAGCTTTGAACTCTCCATGAGATTGGGCTGGCATGGCATTAGTCGACGGATATTTCGATAGTTGAAAGGGTTCTTGGGCGAAATCTCACCACCAAAGCTCAGTCCGCTGAGAGAAGCGAAATCGACTACTGGAGCATCGACGCCTGGCTCGAAGAGCCATAGGAGAAGTTTGCTCCGGTCAAATAGTAAGAGACGCCCATCTTCACGGAGTCGAGTCTCGACGGAGTCCAGAGCGTCCAAGGTGGCGGCATTTGGGCCACCTCCATCGTTCTCTAGGTTGAGAGCATACGTCCGATATGCGACAACTCCATAACCGTGCTGAAGAAGTCAGAATCAGATTCATTAAGACAGTAAGTTGGGCGACTCACAACGGCGGTGATGCTGGTGCCGCAGCTCTTGATTGTATCCATGCAATCGGCTTGCTGTCCTTTACGGAACGTCGAAATAATGGATTACGTGTCGATGCGCGCCCCTAGTCGTGATACAAGGCTGCATCAAAAACAGCGTTGCATGGATGGTCCTGATCCTGATCGGTCGTCTTGAGCTCCAGGTCCCAGATTCCAGCCGGGGATGCAGTTCACGTGTGTCAGGGTTGCGCGTGACGTTGGCATCATTTCATCTTCTTCGGGGATCGCAACGGGCCGCACAGTGTACCGGAATATTCCAGCTATGTGTTTTGCTTGAGCCTTGAGTACAGCGTACAAAACAGGTCCAAGGCGGAGACTCGAGGCAAGTGTGTGGGAAATGAAGGCTGAAGTCGCGATAGAGATTCGGACGATGCACGGACCATTCAGCCCTACGGCCGCGCTAACATCAGATCGCCGCCGCATTCTCAACTTTTTCCCGCCGTGAAGCCAAGAAAGTACACCATCACCCACCACGAGCGCCATGAAGCTCACCAACCATTCGGATGTGCCTGTGTACACCATCTCGGGCGCTAACACGGCGCGACCGCTGCCGGACTGGCTGGCGCGCAAGAGGAAGAGGAGTTTGAAGCAGGACCCAGAGTTTGCGAATCGCATTGAGCTACTGCAGGATTTCGAGTTTGAGGAGGCTAGTCAGTGTGTGAGGGTGAGTGAGGATGGGGACTGGGTTATGAGTACAGGTAGGTCTTATTCTCACGTACTGGAATTCCTCTAATGTGCCGACGCCAGGAACCTACAAACCGCAAATACACACGCATTACCTACCCCATTTATCCCTATCCTTCGCACGCCACACAAACACAATCAACCAGACTTTCCTACTCCTTTCTTCCGACTACTCCAAATCCCTCCATCTCCAGACCGACCGATTCCTCGAATTCCACACCCCCGGCGGCCTTCACTACTCCACCAGAATACCCAGATATGGTCGAGACTTGAAATATGATCGACGATCGACCGAAGCCCTTATCCCGTCCGTTGGCGTGAATGCCGATGGTATGGGTGAGGTGTACAGGCTGAACCTCGAAGTCGGTCGTTTCATGAAGGGCTATGAGGTTGATGTCGGAGGTGACGATTTCACATCGGCGGGCGGCGGCGCACTGCAAGGCGGTATCAACACTGGCAGCGTCAACACGGCCGCAATAGCAGAAGAGTCGCACAATCTGTCCGCTTTCGGTACCTCGATAGGGACCGTGGAGTTCTGGGACTCCCGTTCTCGCAGCCGCGTGGGGTTGCTGCAACCACCGCCAGACGCAGGTTTCTCTGCAGGCCGGACCGAAATCACCGCCCTCGAGTATGACCGGAACGGCCTGAACCTCGCGAGCGGCACCTCATCCGGCCTCATCTACCTCTACGACCTCCGCTCTCCCGTTCCCCTCCTCAAAAAAGACCAAGGCTTTGGTCTCCCCATCCAAGACCTCATCTTCCTCCAATCCACCAGCAGCACCGCGCAACAAATCTCCACCCCCAAAATCCTCTCTTCCGACAAACGCATCATCAAGATCTGGGACCCGCGCGACGGTGCGCCCTGGACACACGTCGAGCCCGCCGTCGACATGCACCACGTCGAATGGTGCCGTGACAGCGGTATGCTGCTCACCGCCAACGAAGGAAAACAACAACACGCTTTCTTCATCCCGCAGCTCGGTCCCGCACCCAAATGGTGCGCCTTTCTCGACAACGTGGTTGAAGAAATGGCAGAAGACCCCGACGACCCCAACGCCTTCAACAAGCACAGCCAAGGCGACGTCTACGACAACTACAAATTCGTCACGCCAAAGGAGCTCGATGCTCTCAACATGTCCCACCTCGTCGGTACCACCTCGCTGCTTCGCCCCTACATGCACGGCTTCTTCGTCGCGCAACGCCTTTACGAGGAGGCGCGCCTCATTTCCCAACCCGAGCTCTGGCAAGAACAGCGCCAGAAATCCATCCAGGAACGCATCAACAAAGAACGCGAGTCGCGCATCCGCGGCAACAAAAAGGTGGCCGTCAAGGTCAACCGCCGGCTCGCCGAGAAGATGCTGGAGCGCGAAGAGAAGAACGAACGTCGCAAAGCCCGCCGCGTGCTCGAAAAGGGCGGCGACGACGACAACTCCGATGTCGAAGCCGCTCAAGCTTCGAGACCCGCCACCGGGGACGCGGACGACGATGCAGACATGGAGGAGGCAGATGCGAAACCGGCCCGCGGCGTCATGGGCGACGACCGTTTCGCGCGCCTGTTCCAGGACGAGGACTTTGAGGTCGACGAGGCGAGTCGCGAATTCGCCTCCATCAACCCCTCGACCGCCGTCTCCTCCAAACTTCCCAAAGGCCTCACCGCTGTCGAAGAAGAAGAACTGGCGGATCGGCGTGGCTCGGATTCCTCTGATGACTCGGACGAGGACGCGGAGGAGGCGGGTGAGAGGGAGAGGCCCGCTAAGCAGCGGACGGGTAGGGCTGGGAGGGACGACGCGAACGACAAGGACAACGGCCGGATTTCCACGTCTACGTACAAGAAATCGGGACACCGGCACAACGCCTCAGCAGCGACGCCCAAAATGCACGTCTCGTCCTCGACCGCCAAGAAACCAGCCAGAGACCGCTCGTTTGGTGCCAGGGCTGCGGCCATGGGTGATAGAGGCGCAGGCGGTGCGAGGGGGCAGCAGAGGAAGGGCGGCGTGGTCGGCGAGAAGGAAATCACGTTTGCGCCCAGGGGGAAGCCGAAGATGGAGAGGAGGACGGAAGGAGGGGATGAGGGGATGGAGGGGAGGAACCGGAAGAGGGGGGCAGGGGAGAGGAGGAGCGCGAGTGGGAATGTTTTTAGGAAAATGTAGCGGGGATGGGGGATGGGGGAGGTGGCGGTAGATACCCGACGATATCTGTTTTCTCTTCGCTCCTCTGCTTTTCCAATCCACGGTATCGGTGTTTGCGCGGTGGACTAGAGCGTTGCAAATGTGATGTGGCGCCTGATGGGTATTCTAAAAGGTGGACGGGTACATATGCAGTCGTGCAGCAAATTCGATTCTGCTGACTTGGCTGACTTCTTTTCCTTCTTCTTCTTCTTCTTCTTCTTCTTCTTCTTCTTCTTCTCTTCTTCTTTTCTCCTCCTCTTCTTCTTTTCTCCTCCTCTTCTCCTTCATCTTCTTCTTCTCCTTCCTTTCCATGACTTTCCTTGATTTCCTTTCCGCGCGAGTATCACCCCATCCACCATCCACCATCCACCATCCACCGCAACCACCGCACCCACCATTCCTCCTCCTCCCCCTCCCCTACAAAACCGTCTCCGTCACCACACACCGGACTCTCGTATAGTCCAATTTCGGGTGGTACCGCACACAGCGATACAGCGGTGGAGTCGTCACGAAGTCAACAAAGCCGGACGGCGGCATTTCGCCACCTAACTTAGAGCGGCGGGGCGCGCGGTTTAATACCGTTAGCTAGGGTATATAGTAGAGTGGAGTGGAGCAGAGTCAAGTAGTAGTCCGGTTACACGAACCACCTAATTAACCTATCCCCTTTCCCCTCTTCCCCTTCCCTTTTCCCTTTTCCCTTTTCCCCTTCCATTTCCCATTCCCCATCCCAACCCCCCACAGCTGTCGTAAACGTTTTACAGACCCAGCTTCTGACACGGCCTTTTCCCTCTTGCTCGCTCGGTAGTAGGTATCCATCGTTTCTCTGTTCTTTCTGCGTATGCGTACCGTAGCTTGTTGGTGTGGCTTTCCACCGGTGACGGTGGTGGTAGTAGCGGCTCATGTTGACGTTTTACGGTACGGGAGTTCGCGGTGGTTGCGGAGCGGAGGGGATGTTTGGGGTTGCGATATACGGCTGGCGAGGGCTTTTTGGGACTTTGGGGGAGGGAGGGAGGTGGAGGTGGAGTAGGGGGATTGCACACCTCCGTTACTTTTTTGTTGGTAGTGGGTAGGTAAATATGAGTGAGTGAGTGAGTGAGTAAGTAAGTGAGTGAGTGAGTAAGTGTAAGAATCTGGAGCGAAAGGGGGTATCCCACGCTCTACCAGTAGTCAAAGGTACAGACAAAGGTAGTTGCATGGGATACCCCCTTCGCTCCAGATTCTTACGTGGTAGCTGCTATGGGCAATCGACTATAATGGGTATACTACCTACGCAAGGACTACTGTCCGAGCAACCGATTACATGTCGAATTGCAACGCTCTCCAGCATTTCTTCGAGCTTTTCTCTTGCTCTTGAAGAACACTGACAATCGGTTGTTATTACCTCTCTCGTCCACCTCCTCACTAACCTACTCGTCAAATCCAACCCTTCCATCAACCTTCGAATCGCCTATAGTGGCAGGTCCCCTGGTGAAGCTAGCTAGGGCGAAAGTGATACCGACGGGTATGCCACGATCGCGTGGTGAAAGCAGTACCGACTGGTATCTGTAATTTTCAGCTAGCCACGCTACCGAAGGGCTGGGAACGATATCGCCGCGCGCAACTTCGTGCGCTGAGGATGGACAATATGACGTGCCCGCTACTGTGCTTGCTCAGAATTGCGCTACTGCTGGCGCTGGGGTAGAGCCTGCCACTGAGGGCTCTGAGGATGAGGGAACAATTGGCGAGATACTGGCTGCTGCAGCGGCTCAGTGACAGACCAAAGGCGAGTTGCTAGCTGCTGTAGCAGTTCAGTGACGGACCAGGCGAGTTGCAAGCTGCTGCAGCTACTTAGCAACAGGGTAGGCGCTGGAGAGGATTTTGATATCCCTGCTTCAGCGTCAGCGAAGGCCTGGGTGTAACAGTTGTTCCCCCTGAGAGGCCATTCTCGCTGTCACGCGGTAGCAGTGAAGAACTCACGATAGTGCCCAGAGACAGAATGATGAGTAGATAGATGATGAAGCTAGAGTCTCTGGCTACACAACGCTATAAATAGCAGCGTAGCTAGGACTGTAGTCTATCTACGAACAAGCTATGGAAACATCTACTAAAAGAGAGGATAGTCCTATGGACAAACATCCACGTAGAAGCAAAAGGCAAGGAGAGCATAGCCCTATGGACAAGCAACAAGCAAAACACGCAACACTCGCATGCTCACGTCGAGCAACCCCTTTTTTCGCCGGGTTTGAGTCCCCGGTAACACTGCGCTGGATTTGACTACTCAAATCACTCCATAAGCGCCCTGCTCGCGGACAGCAACCTTTTCGCCGGGATCGAGTTCCCCGGTAATACCGTGCGTTGGAGTTGAATACTCGAAACACTCTACAAGCGCCTGCTCATACCGAGCATGCTTTTTGCGCTTGAGTCTAACGTTTTATCCGTTGCTCGGCGCCTGCTTATGACCTGCGGGTTTGATCCCTGTGTCGAGCAATTTTGCTGCGCTGTAATTGAACGTTTGACCCGTTCTTTCAGCGCCTGCGAGAGCCTTCGGGGTTGTAACAAGAGCCCCCTACCGGTAGAGACTTTCCTCGCTGGCTGCTTATCGCGGGTTTTCATACCTGCGCCGAGCAAAACTTGTCGCCTATGGAGAGTGATTTTCCCCGGCGAAGCCAGCTGTGTCTGGCAGAATTGCGCTCGGAGTTGAACGTCTCATTAGCGTTCCTCCAGCGCCACCGAGGTCCTAGAGTTACAAGTTGCTACACTATGATGGCTACCTCGACGGCTCAGATTGCGGATAGATCACCGTATTGAGCAAAACTTTTTCGCCGGGACTGGAACGACGTCCCTGGAAGAATCTGCGCTGGAGTCGAATGTTCGATCACTCTTCCAGCGCTATCGAGGGCCTGGGATTACAGCTGTTGCTGCCCTATGGACGTTCCCTCAATCGCTTAGTGATGAGCAAACCTCTTTCGCCGGGGCCAAGCCCCTGGCAGAATGGCGCTGGAGTTGAACACTTGAATCACTCCGCAAAGCGCCAGCGAAGGCTCGGGTTGTAGCAGTTATGGCTCGCCCATGAGAGGCCAATCTCGCACAAAACCCTTTGTCGCCGGGACCGAGTCCCTGGCGAAGCCAAAGCGCTGAGAAATCAGCGCAAAAGAGCCTGAGCGCAGAGGTTACCTGTCACGCGGTAGCGGTGAAGAACTCACTATAGTGCCCAGAGACAGAATGATGAGTAGATGGATAAGGCTACTAGAGTCTCTGACTGCGCCGTGCTATCTATAGCTAAGCAGAGCAGCTAGGACTGTAGGCTATCTACGAATCAAGCTATCTATGGCAAGCACCTACAGAGGAGAGGAAGGTCCATGGGACAACATCTATGAAGCAAACAGCAAAGGAGAGGACAGTCCATAGCACAAACATGAGAGGAATACGCAACATTGCCTGTTGCCACGCCTCCACGGATAGGGGCGACGACGAGACTGACAACGCGTTTTTCGACTGAGCCCATGTGGTTACTCCCTTTTCAAGCACCATATACTCTGACAGCGCACCCTTTTCGAGATGAGCTTACTCGGTTGCTTCTTACACCGTATGCTCTGGTTTTTCAACCTCGAGAATACACTTAACCGTCAAATCGGCAAACCACTAGTATCGACCTCGAAGCACCTCTTCTGGAACTATTTCTGTTGCGACCCACGTGTTTAGATTGTTTACCACTTGAAAAGCACGCCTACGAGAACCCTTCTTCGAATGCGCCTCACGGCTATGGATTCAGCAGGTTGACGTATCCTTCACCTATGTATAGCAACAAAACTTTCTGCCGACGCTTGGATTGGCAATCTCTACAGCTTCTTTTGCTGAGAGGTATCCACATCATTCGGGTCTCGGGCTAAACGTGGTGTTAATTCAGATAAGTCTGTTCATGCTAACTACCTACCAGCGAGTCTTCGCACTAATCGATTCTTCTAATCAGACTCTTTACTACGTATAGGCGTGTCCGCCGGTGAGCGTGCCATGTAAAGCATAGGGGCGCTGCAAATTGCGTTAAGGATAGCGCCATTACGCGCAAAGACGTAAGTAGTAAGAGGTAGTGAAAATCGAAAAACGCTAGTTCGAACTACCGTCTAATAAGTTTTTCGCTCGTTTTCGCATTTCTCTTATCCTTGATTCCGGGTTCTTTGTACCGCGCGTGTTGAGCAAGCGTACAGTGTCGAGGCCAAAAGAGATTAACGACAGTCTTTTTCTTAGCCAAGAGATTACTTTCGCTATAGGGGCGCTTTTTATCCCCTGTAATGGATAACTCGACAGTTCGACAGTTCGACAGTCCGACAGTTCGACAGTTCGACAGTCCGAAAGTTCGACAGTCCGACACTTCGACAGTTCGACAGTTCGACAGTTCGACAGTTCGACAGTTCGACAGTTCGACACTCCGACAATTGAACACTCCGACAATTCAACACTCCGACAATTCAACACTCCAACAATTCAACACCCCAATAATCCAACACTCTAACAATCCAAAACTCCGACACTCCGACATTCCAACCAAAACGCAACATTTCCACCCCAACACTAGCTAGCCCGCAATCCCCAAAACTCAGCCTTCTTAGCCACTGAATGTGCTAACGTTACTGACCTTGTATCGGTTAGTAGCATGGGGGCGTGTAAGAATCTACGATTAATCAAGGTATTAAACGGCCGGAGGCTAGGCACATATGACTAGGTTACGGGGTATCTAACACCCCCATCACCCCCCATGACCCCCATCACCCCCCTATCTCAGCCCCCCCTATCTCACCCCCCTACACCTCCCGCCCGGCAGCGCTAGTCTTCCGTTCGGCTTCGGCAACGAAATTATTGAGTAAGCGTTACGTGCGCGCTCGATTTTCGGTTTGAGTTTTGTCGGCTGTAACTTTGTTGGTTGGGGTTTTTCTTTTGGGGAGCTGGGTTGGGTTGTTGGGTGGGGTGGGGACGGGGGTGATGGGGATGGGGATGGGGATTTGGTGGGGATTTGGTGGGAAGGGGGGTTTATGGGTTTGTTGATATTGGTGTTGGTATTGACAGCGCTGTTGGTGGTGGTGGTGGTGGTGGTAGTGGTGGTGGTAGTAGTGAATCATCATCTTCCAATACATAGGCGCCCTCATCCCTCCATCCCATTTCCCTTTCCCTTTCCTTTTCCTTTTCTTTTTCTTTTTCCCTTTCCTTTTCCTCTTCCTTTTCCCTTTCCTTTTCCCTTTCCCTTTTCCCTCTCCTTTCCCTTTCCTTTCCCCTTCCTTTTCCCTTTCCCATTTCCCACGCCGGACACGGACATCCACCAACACCACCACCACCACCTCCAACACCTCCATCCCCCCCCCCCCCCACTCACTCAAACAACCCAAACGAAACAGACGCCAGCCAACCACCAGCACCGCCACCATCCCGAATGCAGACGTGACAGGGATACATGCATGCGCGGCCGTCTTTCGTACCTGCATGAAGGCGCGGCGTTGTAGTCAGCTTCCAGGTTTCCAGCCAGCCTGCCAGGTTGCCAGCCTGCCAGGTGCCGCTGTGAGGCGGCTGTCAAAGCACTCGTTAGAAGCGTGGGCAGTGGGCAAGGGAAGTTGGAGGGTTCGGGTTAGGCGATCTGCTTGTTTGCTTCGGGGCGGCGAGGGGGCGGACGGGCAGCACCACTACCACGGCCACAGCACCACCACAGCACCACCACAGCACCACCACAGCACCACCACAGCACCACCGCCGCCAACGCCGCCGCCGACAGCTCGCTCGCCAGCACCGCCGCCAACGCCGACGGCTCGCTCGCTAGCACCCAAGCCTTCCTTCACCGCACCGCCGGGATGCATGCATGCCAGCCCCAAACCCTCCGCCTACTGGCCCGGAGAACGAGGAAGACCCAGGCCGGATCGCGGCGAGGATGCAGTTGGGCATGTGCTAAGATTTGGTGATTTAAGTTGCAGGAGCGAGTTAAGAACGAAGAGAAGTCATCCATATCGCCCACAGCTAACCGTTAACGGTAAGGTAAGGTAAGGTGGCTGGAAGGTAAGGTAAGGTAAGGTAAGTTCGTTTCGAGTCTGCAAACACAACAACAACGCCGACTAAGAGTAAAAATAACACGAGTCCAACCCCCCAGACCCCCGAGGAGGTGCGGACGAGGTGCGGGCTCGTGTCGTGCTCGTTCTCTGACTGGTTGCATTGCTCGCCTGACTGTGATGAGTTTACCTTGGATATCCCCGATGCTTCCATGCCCGCGCCCGTGCGGTGGTAGATCCGGGGCTGCCGTCGGCTGCAACGACCATCCCGGCGGCGGATCTAGGTACGCGCTGCGCTTTGTGCTGCTTGCTGGGCGGGGTGGAAGGGGGAGATGGGAAGGGGAGATGGGGGAGAGGGTGGGCGGGTGAGCGCGTCTGAACGCGATGAGGGCGGGGGGTTGGTTCGAGAGGCTGGCTGCGATGAATTGTAATCTCGGGGGGTGAGTGCAGTGGTGTAGGTACGGTTGGACCGTCGCACTGTAGCTGTATCCACCGACTCGGAAGGCCAGAGACGACGGACGGCGGGGAAGAGTGTGGACGAAGATTGATGCTTCAGGTTGACTCGGCCTCGTATACCGCCGCGGTGGTCGTCAATATCGAGGCCCCGTCGTGCAACGGTGGTACCTTTTCATTCTCTGGGTTCACCGTCTGTCTCTGGCCGAAGCAGCACTCCCACACACACACGCTCTCTCCGCGAGCAAGAAAGCTGCCTGCCCAGTCTCAAGACGAGTGAGCTGCTCGAGTCGCGTCCACAACGCAACGCAAGGGCGAAGCTTTAATGGACAAAAGTCTCATCCCATCTGCTCGTCGCCGACTGCCAGCCAAACAGCCAACGACCTCGCACGCCCTGACGGTGCTACAACACGCGCTTCTCGCCCACCCGCCGTAGCCGATCCACGTTTTCTGCTTCCTCGTGCGGCGCCGGGATGCCGACGGGCTGGCTGCTGGCTGCTGGCTGCTGGCTGCTGCGTGGTGGGTGCAGGCGCGCCGGAGATGATGGCGGGCGTCGCTGGTACGTGTAATGGTGACAAGGCGAGGGCGCGCCCGCGTGCGGTGGTGAGCGTTAGGCTCGCGGCGGGACGGAAGGCGTGGTTATGTACGTGTGGATGGTGTGCGAGTGGTGGGATGGTGGGGGGTGGGGTGGTGGCGATGATGGCGTGGTTGCAAAGGCTAAAGAGTCGGCGTGGTTAACTAGATCATGTTACTTGTGCTTACACTTGGTGGATTGTCTATCGTGGGCTCTCGGCGGGCAGTTGAGGCGGTGGTCGCCTTTCTTATGCTGTCGTCTACGGCTTCAAGCCATCTGATCTCGCACGGCAGATCGGCCTCCGTCGGCCGTCCGTCAGCTGCATCGCTAACTAATAGTTAAGGAGCCGGTGCACTGCATGAGGCGCGCCATCAACCTCGTCGCTTTCTTTCTGCCAGGCACGACGATGGATGATGGATGGATGCAGTGCAGAGTGTTGGACGGCAGCGAACGCGACAGCAACAGAACAGGACAGCAGCAGAGCAGGACAGCAGCAGAACAGAACATCGACAGCAGTAGCTCGCATGATGCTTTCCCACAAATCCACCACCGTCTGTCCGTCTGTTTCATTCGTGCACGCCATGCCCGCAGCCCCCCCACCGCCCTCGTCCGCTTTGGGGTGCTGGGTGCTGGGTACTGGGTGCTGGGTGCTGGCTGTCTTCGATGTGGCTTTTCCACCCCCGAGTGCCTGACTCCTGACACTGACACCGACACTGACACTGACACTGACACTGACACTGACACTGACACTGACACTCCCGCCCATCCACATCTGAGATCGCCTGCGCAAACTTCCCCAGATCAAGCTCTCCGCGCCGCGGGGATGCGCCGCGGCTCGGCAGAATAGTCAACTTAACGTTGACCATCGTCACCTCCATTCCACAGGTCAGCTGCTCTCGCTCCGCTCTCACCAGACTCACCCAGCTTGTCACGTCGACATGTCAGCCCGTCGCTTTGCTTTTGGCCTGGCATCCCATGGCATGACCACTGACAGCTTGAACGGCCTCGCAACAAGTCAATCGTGGCTTGCGGGAGGCTCTAATTCCCCACAGTTTTCATCGTCGCACCCGTACGCCTCGCTGTACGGTACCTAAGTTACTGCACTGCACCGAGTGCATGCATCAGACGAGCATCATGCCGACTTTGACCGCCTCAACCATCTGCACATCTGCACTCCAATCTCCCTTGCTCGTCCGCTCTGCCGCTCTTCGACTCCTGCTGCTGCTGCTGCTGCTGCTGCTGCTGCTGCTGCCGACTTGCTTCGACGTCGTTCATCTCGCCACACCCGGCATACTCCCAGGACTGCCACCACCACCATCCCAGCTCACGGCTAATCCCCCACCGGTCCTGGCTCGTTCACTCTTCGTCCACTCTTCCTCCACTCTTCGTCCTCCCGCTGCCGTGACGCTGGGTGCCTGATCTCCGTCCATCCTACCCTTGCATCTCATGTGCTCTATGCCGTCGACCGGTCCCGTCATCAACTCGGTCGTGCCTCTCCCACGCCTTGACGCGAAGATGGATCATCCATACACCCGCCTGCTAGCCATGTGCTAACTCTCCCCCGAGCCATGTGGTCAGTGTTAGCTCGAGGACATGAGACTGCCTGCTCAGTACAGCAATGTCTAGCCAAGCCCGGGGCATCATGTGTAATGGTCTCTTGCTCCACCTCCAAGCACCCTACCTCCAACCCGGTGTGGAGAGACGCCGCATCCCCCATAATTTCCGACCACCGAAGCCATGTATAAAGACCTAGGTCCGGGAATGCTCCTCCGCCCGTCGTCCATCAATTACCTTCCCAGGCCAAAGCATCGCAATGCTTTCACTCACTCTCCTGGGCCTCTGCTGGGCGAGCCTCGCCGCCGCTTCGTCCAGCTTCACCCCGGCCCGTCCCCCGGCCCTCCCGTTGGCCGTCAAGTCTCCCTACCTGAGCACGTGGTATGTGGGTTGAAGTGACTGCCGTCTCAGTGTGCTGATCTCTCCCAGGCTCAACGCTGGTAGTGACGGCGGCAACGGAGGCTATCTCCCTGGCGAATGGCCCGTCTTTTGGAGGTATGCCTGCTCGACGACGCCCGACCTTGCTTTTGCTGACGTCCAGAAGCAACCAAATCACGGGATGGACCGGTCTGATCCGTGTCGACGGGACCACCTACACCTGGTTGGGTGACCCGGTGGGCCCTGCGCTCGCCACCCAGACGTCCTACGAGTACACTTCGACCAGGAGCATCGTGAAGATTGACGTCGATGGGAAGGTGGACATGACCATCACTTTCCTCAGTCCCGTGACTCCCAACGACCTCAAGCGCCAGTCCCTCATCTTTTCGTACATGAGGGTCGAGGTTGCCTCCTCGGACGGCAACACCCACGACGTCCAGCTCTACTCGGACATTTCCGCCGAGTGGATATCGGGTGACCGCTCCAACATCGCTCAGTGGGACTACGGCAACGAGGACGACATCGCCTACCACAAGGTCTACAGGCAGACGCAGCAGCTCTTCTCCGAAGTCTCCGACCAGACCGAGTACGGCAACTGGTACTACGCCACCGACAGCGTCAGCAACCTGACCTACCAGTCCGGCGCCGACAACACCGTCCGCGGCCAGTTCGAGGACAACGGCGTCCTGCCCAACAGCCAGGACTCCGACTACCGCGCCATCAACGACGACTACCCCGTCTTCGGCTTCGCCAAGGATCTCGGCTCCCTCTCCAGCTCCTCCGTCAGCACTCTCTTCACCATCGGTCTCTGCCAGGAGGACGCCGTCCAGTTCGACGGAGCGTCCGGCGTCGTCCCCCTCAAGTCCCTCTGGACCAGCTACTTCTCCTCGGACATTGACGCCCTCTCCTTCTTCCACAAAGACTACTGCACCTCCTCCGACCTCTCCACCTCCCTCGACAACCAGATCGAATCCGACTCCCTCTCCGCCGCCGGCCAAGACTACCTGACCATAACCTCGCTCTCGGTCCGCCAAACCCTCGGCGCCACCCAACTCGTCGGCACCCCCGACATGCCGTACCTCTTCCTCAAGGAAATCTCCTCGGACGGCAACGTCCAAACCGTCGACGTCATCTTCCCCTCCCACCCCTTCTTCCTCTACGCCAACCCCAACCTCCTCAAATACCTTCTCGACCCCCTCTTCGTGAACCAGGAAAGCGGGCAGTACCCGAACAACTACAGCATGCACGACCTCGGCGCCTCGTACCCGAACGGCACCGGCCACCCCGACGGCAACGACGAACAGATGCCGCTCGAGGAATGCGGCAACATGCTGATCATGACGCTAGCGTACGCCCAACGCGCCAAAGACAACGACTACCTCTCGCAGCACTACAACATCCTGCGGCAATGGACGTCCTACCTAGTCGACGAAGCCCTGTACCCGGCGAACCAGATCTCGACCGACGACTTCGCCGGCGCGCTCGCCAACCAAACCAACCTCGCCCTCAAAGGCATCATCGGCATCAACGCCATGGCCACCATCGCCCAGCTCACCGGCAACACCGCCGACGCCACCAACTACGCCAACATCAGCCGCACCTACATCCAGAAATGGCAGCAGCTCGCCACCGTCCCCGCCAACGGGACCGTCCCCGCACATACCAGCCTCGCGTACGGCGACACGGATAGCCACGGCTTGCTGTACAATCTGTACGCTAACTCCGAGCTCGGCTTTGATCTCGTTCCGCAGGAGGTCTACGATATGCAGAGCGCGTTTTATCCTACTGTCGAGCTCACGTACGGCGTCCCGCTTGATACCCGCCACGACTACACTAAGGGTACGTTTTTCCCTATTCCACCACTTGTGGCCTTCCTCCCCCTCCCTTCCTCCCTCGCCCACTTGTGGCAGTTCCGCCTC
>ML978711.1:115364-192622 GCA_010015785.1 Saccharata proteae CBS 121410 | reverse complement strand
CCCCCCTCCACAACCCACACTAACCCCCCACACAGGCGACTGGGAACTCTTCACCGCCGCCATCGCCAGCGCCTCGACGCGCGCCATGTTCATCAAGGACCTCGCCACCTGGATCAACGAGACGCCTACAAACCGGCCGCTCACGGATTTGTACGACGCCAACACGGGCGATTATCCCGGTATCGACTTCGTTGCTAGACCGGTTGTTGGCGGGAGTTTTGCGCTGCTGGCGTTGCAGGGGCTGGGGAATTAGATGGGGTGGAGGGGGTGGTTTTGGGTTGGGGGGGAGGGTTAGGGGATTAGACGCCGATGTTTGACTGGATGGGGTGGGATGGGGAAGAAGGGGAAAGGAAGATGGGGAAGGTAGATGGGGAAAGGAAGATGGGGAAAGGAAGATGGGGAAGATGGGGAAGAGCGGGTAGAGGGGGTATTAACGACGCAACGAATCTTTTTAGTCCGTGCTTTCTTCTAGATAATGTCATCGTTCTTCCTCTACCTTTTCCTCCGCCTTTACCGCGTCGACGCGCGCCTTTTCTACTGCCTTTACCACCGTATTTACTGCCTTGACGGGCGCCTTTTCTACCGCCTTTACTACTACCGCCTTTTCTACTACCGCCTCGACGGGCGCCTTTTCTACCGCCGCCTATTCCACCGTATTTACCGCCTCGACGCGCGCCTTTTCTACCGCCGCCTTATCTACCGCCTTTTCTACCGTCTTTACCGCCTCGACGGGCGCCTTTTCCACCGCCGCCTTTTCCACCGCCGCCTTTTCTACCGCCTTTACTACCGCCTTTTCTACCGCCTTTTCTACTACTACCTATTCTACTACCTTTTCTACTATATTTACTACCTCGACGGGTATATTTTCTACTACCGCCTATTCTACCGCCGCCTTTTCTACCCCCGCCTTGTCTACCGCTATTTCTACCGTATTTACCGCCTCGACGGGCGCCTTTACCGCCTTAACGCGCGTCTTTACTACCGCCTTTTCTACCGCCTTTACCGCCTTAACGCGCGCCTTTACTACCGCCGCCTTTACTACCGTCTCCTTTACCGCCTTGTCTACCCCTACCTTATCTACCGCCTTTACTACCGCCTTTTCTACCGCCGCCTTTTCTACCGCCTTTTCTACTACTACCTTTACTACCGCTACCTTTTCCACCGCCGCCTTTTCTACCCCCGCCTTGTCTACCGCTATTTCTACCGTATTTACCGCCTTAACGGGCGCCTTTACCGCCTTAACGCGCATCTTTACTACTACCGCCTATTCTACTACTACCTTTTCTACTACTACTATTTCTACTACTACCTTTTCTACCCCTACCTTATCTACTACCTTTACCGCCTTAACGCGCGCCTTTACCGCCGCCTTTACTACTATCTCCTTTACCGCCTTTTCTACTATATCTACTACCTCGATAGGCGCCTTTTCTACCGCCGCCTTTTCTACTACCGCCTTTACTACCGCCTTTACCGCCTTAACGCGCGCCTTTTCCACCTAGTAGCGAAGTATAGTAACTAAACGAGCGGAATTAATTTCATAGTCTACGTCTTCTTCGAGGTATTATCTATACCCTACTTTACGTTTACCTTTTTCTTTTCCTTTTTTTGGACGGGCTTTTGGAATTAGCGTGGATCGCACTACACCGGTAAATACTATTAACTACCCTACCTGTACTAACTAGCACCCCACCTAGCTATACTTCTTACTAAAGTCGCCCGGGTTAGGTGGCTAGGGTTAGGGCTAGGGTTAGGGTTAGGTCGCGAAGGGGCTTTATGCCCCGATTATTCGCGACGTAGGGGGTATAGGCGGAAGAATATGATATGGGGTGGTGTAGCGGAAGGGCGACTTTGGTGAGAAGTGTGGTTAGGTGGGGTGCTGGTTAGCACAGGTAGGGTAGTCGATAGTTTTGCCCGCTGCACTAGACTACGTCTTCTTCGAGGTATGTTCTCTATACTACATACTGCCTTTTTCTTTCTTTTTCCCCCTCTTTTTTTCTTTTGTTCTTTTTTCTTTTTTCTTTCTTCTTTCTTCCTCCTTCCTTTTTTTCAGAAGGGGCTTTTGACCTGGCGTGGATCTTACGGCACCGGATTATAGTAACTAAGCGGTAGAATAACGACACTCATTACACACCAACGCTTTCGCATCACTTGGCGTTTAGTCAACTTAGGGAGCTTTAGGAGATCAGAGGTGGGAGATGGTCGAGGCGTGGAAAAAGAGGAAGACACGGATCGCCGCATAGTACAGCACATGTGGATGGAATTGGGTCGGAGGGGGCGTGGGTTTGCATTTCTCGGTTCGTGAGTTTTGGATGGTTGTATAATGGGGACGGGTTGGGGGGTCGTTGGATGGGATTGATACCTCCGTCGTGCTTGTTGCGCGGTTGCGCGGTTGTTGTGTAGAGGGTTGGCAGCTTTGGGTGGTGGTTTTTTCTGGCTCTTTTGGGGGTGGTTGGTTGGTTGATTGGTTAAGTTAAATCAATCAATCTTCAATTTCTCAGTTGATTAGTCCGTACTCCTCGTTTGAAACAAACCTACGCGGACTAAACACCTACTGAGGTATATATCACCACCTACCTATCTGCCTTCCCACGCGCACAAAACAGCTAGAACGACCTTCCGAGCGCGTATAAGCCTAACCCTCCTTATCCAGCACCCCTACTCTCCAACACATGGCCATCTACCTATAAACCTAACTTCCATCCATATCCGCCTTTTTAGTATCCAGAACGCAAGTAGCTTTATCTAAAATTGCTGTCATGAGTCGTGTGCTGTTCCTGGTGCCGTCCGGCAGCGAGATGAGGGGGGGGGGGAGGGCGGTAGATGGGAGCGGGACGAGATGCGAACCGGGGGAAGGGAATGAAAGGAAGGGAAGGGTTCGGGGGGTTGGCGGATGGGGTAGGGGGGTGGTGCGTGTTTTGCTTGCTTGTTGCTTTGCTTTGTCCATAGGACCATCCTCTCCTTGCCTTTGGCTTCTGCGTAGATCTTTGTCCTATGGACAGTCCTCTCCTTCAGTAGATGCTTCCATAGCTTGTTCGTAGATAGTCTACAGCCCTGGCTACGCTGCTATTTATAGCGTCGCATAGCCAGAGGCTCTAGAGGCATCATTCTATCTACTCATCATCTTGTCCTTGGGCACTATCGTGAGTCCATCACTGCTACCCCGTGACAGGGGGAGGATTGAGGGAGGAGGGAGGTGATGCAGAGTCTTGTTAACGTTACAAGAGGAATCTTGATACAAGAGGGAACCTGACACGAGAGGAGTTTGAGAACGTTACAAGGGGACTCTTAATACAAGCCGAAACTTTGACGCAAGAGGAGTCTTGATGCGAGAGGAGCCTTGACCAATAAACAGGGTAACTTATTCACGGGGAAAAGCGACCCATCCCTCCACACGGCGAGCTGACTGCCTTCTCATCCTCTTTCTATGCTTTCCCGCCTCTTCGACTCCGGTATGCATCGTAATTAGTCTGCTCCATGTGCAACCCCACACTATTCCGTGTCCTACGCTTCTCTTTATTTTTCTTTCCAAGTACGATGGATAGATGTTCTAAAACCAACCACCTGAATCATCGCTTCCACTCACCTCACCCAACGGGATATCGAGCAAGTGTCGCAGTAGGAAAAGCTGTTGTTTGTGAGCACTTTTCCGTCGTCACGGTTACTAGGGAGGGCGGAACTACTTGATCCGGTTGTCCGCTTGCTTTTGTCTCGGGTTTGGCCATACTGTGTTCATGGAATTGGCGACTTCGACGGGGTACGTGGTTAAGATAGCACGATTCTGCATGCCGCAGACCTGTACCACCATCTTTAATATAACTACGCAATCAACCACTTAAATCCCACGCGCTCCCTCAACGTCACGGCAAATGATATAGATGTAGAAGTACCACAGATTCGATATCCAATTTGCTTTCATTCTTGATATCCAATGCCAACTGTTCTGCTCTACTCTACTCCTGGCAACAACCACAAGCCCCTCCATCACTCACTCAGCCCTCAACCTGATCCGCCCACGACCCTCCAACCGGTCCCAGGCCAAAACTCTCCACGCTCTTCAGCGTCGGTCTTTCGGGCTCCTTCTCGGGCTCCTTCTCCTTATCCACCCCTTTCTCTCCCTCATTCGGCTGAGGAGCCACCTTGACAACCTCATCGCTCTTCTTGCCAGGAAACTCCAACTTCGAAGGAGCCGTGCTTGACGACGCTTCAGCAGCTACAGCTTTGGCAGGCAATTCCGGAAAGTCGGCTTGAGTGGGCGGAGAAGCTGGTCTGCGCGGTGAAGAGGCATGCGCAGCGGCACCTCTACCACCACGGGCGGCGCCTCGATCTCCACGACCAGCTCCCCTACCCCTCGCGCCGCCTCTGCGTCCCCTATCACCAGCACCGGCGCCCCGAACACTGAACTCATCCTCCTCCACTTGCGCCACCACCTCCCCGTCACCCCTCCCAGACACACCCCCCACAACGCCCCCCACAACGCCCCCATTAACGCCTCTCCTACCCCCACCACCCCTCCCCCCCTCCTCCCGCTCATCCTCCTTCTCGGCATCCCACTCCCGGCCCCCCACCGCCTTCAACTTCCTGAGCCGGTTCCGCTCCCTCTCCCCCATCATCTGCTGTCGATTCATCCTCTCCTCTTTCCTGCGCTCCGCGGCTTTGGCTGCGGCTTCGGCTTCGCGAGCTTCGAAGCGGGCTTGGTCGGCTTCGGCGCGGGCGTGTGCGGCGCTGCGGGAGGCGTTTTTGAGGGCAATGTCGGCCATGCGTTGGGAGAGTTCGGTGTCGGTTAGTTTGGCCTGGATGGGTGGGGATTAGCTGGAGATCTAGTTTCGCCTTTCTTCGTTTTTGTAGGAGGGGGGGAAAGGAAGGGAAGTACCTTTTTCACACCACCGGTTCCGCTCCTGTCGCCACGGACGGCGCCTTCTTTCCGCGGAGCTGCCGGTTTGGCTTCCTGGCCTTCTTGTGCCGGGGTTTCTGCTGTTGCAGCAGCAGCTGCTGTTGTCCCATCGCCACTTTCCTGTGCCTCGCCGTTCGGTTTCTCGATTGTGGTCGTGGGTGTGGTCGCAGCCTGGATTGGAGCATTCCCACTCGCATGCTGTGACGCCAACAAACCTCCACCAGCACCGCCTCTCCCCCGTCCACCCCGTCCACCCCTCCCACCCCTCCCCCTCGCCGGCCCCGTCGGCACACCTGCAAACGTCTGCGCAGGCGCAACCGCAACCGCAGGCGCAGACACGTTAGCCCCAACACTCACTCCTTGTGCCTGTCCCCGTGCACCCATGCCCTTCACAGCGATCCCAGCTTCAGCACTCTCAGCCTTTCCCTCATCCACAACTGCCACGGGCTCCGTCTGCGCGACGACTGCCGGCTCAGCAGGCACAGACTCAACAACAGCCTCCACCGTCGCCTCCGCAACAGGCGTAAAGTCATCGTCGAACAAGTCGTCATCCTCGCGCGTCTGCGCGAACTCGTCGAAGAGGTCGTCGTCGGCGGGCATGGTGGAGGTTTCAACGGGCGCGGGTGCGGCGGGCGTGTATACCGGGGCTGAAGCTGCAGCGGCGGTTGTGTCCAAAGACGCGGCGGAAGAAGAAGAGGTGGAGGGAGCGGCGGTGGAGGTGGCGGGTTGGGGTTCGGCGGGCGCTGGAGCAGCTGGAGATGCTGGTTGTTGTTGCGCGGGCTGCGACTCCGATTTGTCTGCCCATCTGGAGGCGAGCATCGGCATTGTGTTTTGCGCCTGTGGAGCTGTATTTGAGAATATGTATGGAGCGGCAAGTTCGCGGTTGAGTAATGCGCCTGTGTTGGATATGAGAATGGGGTAGCAAGGTGTTGTTGTTGATCAAAGGTTGCGCGGGAGTTGGTGGTGGAAAGAAGCTGGAGCTCGGTCACTCGCGACTCAGGGCCGATCCCGCGCCTCGACCACCTGCAAGTCCAGACTCCAGAGCTCGACCTGGGGACCGATCCTTATATCACTACCCACCACGATCAACGAACGTGAGATCTTTGGAAGACGGCAGTCACAGAAACAAGAACACAGCATATCACTTTCAGAAACGAAGCATAAGTGTATCTATCCACGCCGTCCATTCTATCCAGCTCCACGCCATGCGAACGAAACTCTTCTTTCTCCCCTAACCCACACAATCTAACGAAACAACCCTTCCGCATGTATTCATGCAACAGCAATGGTATCAAGAAATTAACAAAAGGCCCGACAAAGGTTCCGTCATCTACATGTGCTCTGCACTGTACCGTCATCATAAAACTCAGCTCGCTTTTCTCTTTTCGTTGCGTTTATTGCTTCAGCTCTACTGCTTCTGCAGGTAGCTGACCAGCTCGGTGAGCTGTGCCCTGGTCTCGTCGTCGAGCTGGTCCTCGGGCGGGCTGAGCACCGTCTGGAAGATGGGCATGAGCCTGGGAGTCAACTGCTGGATGGAGGGCTCGTTGGCTTGGTCTGGGTCTTTATTAGCGCGTGCTGTGGTTGTAAGTGGTGTAGGAGTCTTACAGAGCTTGACGATCATGCGGAAGATGGGCATGTTCTCCTCAAAGTCCTCGCGGAGGGGAAGGAGCTCAATCAGCCTCGGCAGAACTTGCTCGATGGGAACGTTCGACGGGTGCCTCATGATCATGCGGCTGATGCAGCCAGCGGCGTTGTCGAGCATGCGGGCCTGCTGCTGGTCGTGAAGCATGGGCTCAAGCTTGCTGAAGATGGTGGGGTAGTTCTTGATGATCTCCTGCTCGTTGGTGGAAGCTTGGCACAGAAGACCGACCGCGTACGCAGCGTTGGACCTGGTCTCCGGGTCTTCGTCTGACAGACGGTGGATGAGGAGCTTCATCAGCGTGGTCGTGTAGGGAGTGATCTCGTGCGCCATGTTGCCAATGCAGTCAGCGATGGTGCCGACGGCGTTGCTGCGCTCCATGGACTCCTGACCGCTGGCGTACTTCATCACCGGCTTCTCGAAGATCTTCCAGAGCTCGGCGAAGCTCTGGCCAAGAGCGGCGGAGAGGCAGGTGATGGCATCGAGAGCGACTTCGATGACGAGCCAGTCGTACTCGGATGACTCGTCCATCAGGTCCTCGTCAATCTCGTCGCCAAGGTCCTGCTGGCAGGGGTGACGCTTCGTCAGGATAGAGACCAGCTGGTTGGCCAACTGAGGGATGACGGTACCGTTCTCGTTGACGAGAATGGCAGGACCACAAAGTTTGAGGGTGGCACCCAGGTCACGGCAGATGTCGGTGACAGTACCCCTACAAATGCACTGGTTAGCGGACGACCATGCAAAGAGTTTGTGAGTATGGGGCAAGTATGACTGAGATCAGAAACAGAATCGCGTGCTTTTCAATCGCAAATTTGCGTCAAAGTGAGCTGGGTAATAACGATATGTCGGTTCATCTTTTTGGTGGGTTGCCGAGGTGATTGTGCGCAGATGATCAAGGAAAGTAACGTACCTGTCCATCTCATCCTCAAGTACCTCGAGGGTGGCATTCATGGCAACAGCGCCAAGCTTGATCAGATCCTCAGTGGGCTGGACCTGGAGCGGAACACCGGCTTGCCACTTGGCCATACCGTCACCCTCAGCAAGGCCCCAGATGCAAGCATAAGCTCTCCAAAGAGTGCCAATGGCCGACTTCCGAACGCCTTCGTAGGAGTGGTTGACGAGCTGCAGAACAATCTCGATGGTCTTCTGGACGTGAGGCAGATAATTGCGGCGGGTGTATGAGAGGACATCACCGACGACTTCGACGGCAATCTCCTTCTCCATAGCAACAGCAGTCACAGCACCTAGGTCGCTCCAGTTGTCATCGTCGTCCTCTTCATCGGCATCAACGACGTTGTCGTCGTCGTCGGCATCGGCGACCGTGACCTTCTTGCCACCGATAGTGACCTCTTGGCCGATGAGCTCCTTGGCTTCCTCGCCAAACTCGACATCGCTCTCGTTCTGCTGAAGGCACTCGTGAAGACCCTTGACGACACCGTCGAGGTAGGGAGCAAACTCCTCCTCGTAGACCTTGGCCATAGTGCTCCACAGGATGTAGCTAGTTTCCCTGAGGCGCGGGTGGTCAAGGTGGAGCGCCTCTTCAGAGGCAGCCATAAGAGGGCCAACGTAGGGCTTGAAAGGCTCGGCACCAACAGCACCGGCAATCTTGCCCATGGAGTCGCAGACAACGCCACGGAGGTCAAGCTCGTCCTGGCTGTCCTTGAGCTGAACAAAACCGCCAAGGGATTGCATGGTCTGCTGGAAGAAGGGCAGGAATGCCTCCTCGGACGCAGCGGCAATCGAACCAACGGCACCGACGGCTGCCACCTGGGTCTTGAAGTCGGAGTGGTTGAAGAGCTGGCTGAATCTGGGGACAAGCTCGGTAACGTACTTGGCCGCGTCCTCCTTCTCGAGACCCTCGATGAGGGAGTCGATGGCGTTGCAGCTACCCCTGACCACCTCCATCACGCGGTCCTGGTCCTGGCCTTGCGAGGCGTTGATAGCCATGTCGAGGTTCTTGACGAGAGCGGGAATGAGCCTAGCATGCTCTTTGCCCATCTCCTCGGCCAGGTCATCGGCCAAACGAGCAACACCGTTCAAGGCAGCCGCGCGGACCTTGACCTCCGGGTCTTCCAAGAGGTGCAGTACCAGAGGAAGAATTTCGTTGAGTTGAGTCGCGATGAAGTCGGGAGCACCTTCGACGCACATGCCAAGGGCCAAGATACCGGCACGCCTGTAGTCGGGGTCCTGAGAGTTGACATACGGGCCCATAGCCTTGAGGAGGGGAACAATGACCTGGCTCGGGGGAAGGCTCTGGGCAAGAATGTCCAGCAGGCCGAGAGCGGAGCGGGCAGGCGTGACCTCCTCATCGTCGCTGGACAGATCACCCAGTTCGGTGACAATGTGGAGAGCAGTGGTGGTGAGCTTCTCGCCAAGCCTCAGACCCTGGATCTTCAGCTTGCGGTACCTCACGCACTGCATGAGGAAGGCAAGAGCCTGAGATCTGTAATCATCGTCGATGGAGGTCTGGGCACCAATGTCGTTCATGAAGTTGATCAGGTCGGCGAAGTGCTGGTTGAGGAGAGCGGCCTCACAGCCAAGCAAGGTCTGGAAAACCTCGAAAGCCTTCATAGCCTGGTCCTCGGCATTGGTGTCGATCGTGGCCTTCAACACAGCAACCATCTGCGGGAGAGCAGCTTGGAAAGCCGCGAGCCCCTGCGGGTCATCGTCCGGCTCGATCATCATGGCAATGCGGCTGAGAGCCTCCATGGTGTTGATCCTAACCTCAATGCTCTCGGGGTCCTGGATCGTCTTGCTGAAAAGCGCGAAGAGGTCGGTCAGGTTCTCCTCAAACATCTCGCCCATGGACTCGATCAGGGTGAAGATGATGAAGACGGCAACCTCACGCTGACGAGCGGAGGGACTGGCAGCGGCCTGCTGCAGAGTCGCGGGGAGATCCGTCCATTCGCCGTTGTCCAGATCAATCTTGGCAATCGCAGTGATCACTCGTGCGGAAGAATGTCTGACCAGTTTGTTCTCCTCGTTCATGCTGGACTGAAGCAGCTGAGACCGGATGTGGGGTTTCTGGTCGGCAGGAAGGGCAGACCAGTGCTTGTTGACAAGTTTCCTGGCCTCGACGGCGGCGAGCTGCCGCAATTGAGGGCTGTCATGGGAGGTGAGGATGTGGAGGAGGATGGCGAGGGACTCGGGAGAGGTGTAAAAGTCCTTGTTGAGTGTCGCGGTCGCAGTCTTGACGCGCTCGGTATCAGCTATGGATCATCAGCGGCCGTGTTGAAGTCGTTGTTGCGGTAGGCTTACGCAGCATCAAGCTCTCAAGGAGCTGCGCAAACTGATTTTGGTCCATATCTGCGCTCGTTGCCAAGTATATCACTCGGCGACGATAAAGGAAAGGGGTATCAAGGTGGAGAAGGAAAAGGTCGTGAGAGCGACTGGAAAAAGGCGCCGGTGTGGGGTTAAATGTCGAGACCCTAGGGATTTTTTTCTGAGCGGTGGCAGAATTTGACAGGGATCTTCTCAGCCACGTGAAAGGGTCCTCTGCGATCAAACCTCAACTTTATCCCCACCTCTGGAGGACGGCCAGCAAGATTCAAGCAGACTCTATCGACATATTCCACGGCTTGCAGCACGGTGGAATGCCTAGGTCACTCATACTCATAATTGAGAGTAGAACTGCAATGTCAACCAAAGGTTCCAAGGAACCGGAAAGCTCATTCGAGTGTACTAGTACTGAGTTGTAGGATGACGTTCAGCTGCGCACAGATGTCCTCAGACGGGACTCAGCGCTACAGATATGTACATCTGTGTATGATGTTCCTGTACTGTACATATTGGCCTTTCTTCGGCTGTGCTCTCTTCGCGGTGGCTGCAGTGGGCAGCTTCGGTCGGTTGTCAATGCTGCCTGACCGTTCTTCTATCATAATCGTCCCATCTGTAATGTGCAAGTACTTCATATACGAAAGTTGCTTGGAGGATTATTCCGGCTAAACGGTTCGAGGTGAGGCCGATCTTGGTGCCAGGGAATTCCCAGAAGCTCAACCCCTATGCAGCATACGGCCGAGGCAAGTATATCGGTAAAATGTGTACTAAATCAAATTCTGATGGCCAGTACTGCTTCAATGACATGTTTGAGACTTGCAACAGCAAATTTCCATGGTTTGTAATTGCTGCATCTTTTGGTTGCCCTGCCATTCTTAGGGCTTGAGGCTAACACAAATAGGCGAGTAGGGGCAGGTATTTTGCAGCAAGCCTAGGCAATATTTCGAGACGGATATACTCTTTGTGGTATCCAGAGTTTGATGTTGGCCGAGGTCTATGACAACAGCAGAGCGCCAGTCGAGAGGCTGCCCGTAAAGATTCGTGTATAGATGAGTTGAAAGTACACACTCCAATCCGAGTTTTAGAGCTCGAGCATAGTGTCCGTACTGATTTCTTGCATGGATCCTGTCCTGCATATGTGCTTTGCGACGGGACGAAGGTGTCAGGTGCGGACTGGAGGCTAGAATAGGGAAAATGGAGTGTTGATACGCAGGACGGAGAAATCTCAATTGAAAACAACACAGACCATTGCAGCCGTGCCAAAAGAGAATCGGCAGCTGCTTTTCAGCGCCTTGGCAGGAGAACATGGTTTGCCGTCACAAGGAAGCTGCCATAGCGAAATGTGCAGTACTGCAAGCAGGCGATTGTTATTGCAGTCAGTGAGCTGGGGAAACCTCCACCAGCTCACAGGGAAGCCGCGCGCTAAGCCACATTGAGGTTTTAGCGTTTCAGAACGTCGTTGGCCATCTTTACAGCGAGCTTGCACGCAACCCATCTGCCCACCTCACTACCCATCTGACACAGGTTGCAGCATTTCGGTTTTCCCTCTCTCACGTATAATCCTTTAATTCACCGTTGAAGCGACCTCGCCCTCCATTGAACTGCCCTCGAACCCGCCGGCTTCTCACCATCACCCCCGAGAGATCTCACATTTCGCCGCACTCACTACACCTGCATCCATGGCTGCTGTAAGTTGCTCCCATACTCGTATGCTTGGCGCGTTACGCGCAACTCTATCACACCATGTCTATGGCTAAGACTTGAGTAGCAAACCCCCAGCGGCCCTCGCGCCTACAGTCAGGCCGCATACGCTGGTCTTCCGAATGGCGGCGCACCTGCCACTGGACCTACCCCCGGAGCTACACCTCTTCTTCCCAACAACGGTCGCGTCATACAAAACGGCAGCTCGAGGGTTCTCTGCATTGCCGACGTCAGAGGTAACTTGTCGCGTCAAGCCAGTCACACCGAAAATCTAACTCTGATAGGAAATTTGAGGTCCTTGAACACACTCGCCGCCGAAGCTAACGCCAACTGCATCATCCACACTGGCGACTTCGGCTTCTACGATGATCACTCGCTCGCACGCATAGCTGAGAAGTACGCCATCGCAAAGAGCCAAATGCTCAACTCCCGCTAATACCCTTGCCTTCAGGACCCTCCGCCATGTCGCCCAGTACTCTCCCCTACTCTCGAACACGGTCAAGCAACAGATTGCACAGTCGCCGCCTCAGCCGCCCCTGCGAGAGCGCTACAACCGCGATGGCCTCAAGCTCTCTGAGCTTCCCGATTTCCTCAACAAGACCTACACTCTGGACGTTCCTGTCTACACTGTCTGGGGCGCGTGCGAGGATGTTCAGGTATTGGAGAAGCTTCGCTCTGGCGAGTACAAGATCGACAACTTGCACATAATCGACGAGGCGCACTCGCGGCTGCTGGAGGTTGGTGGCGTCAAGCTCCGCCTGTTGGGTCTCGGAGGTGCGGTCGTTATGCACAAACTCTTCGACAATGGCGAGGGCAGGACGACGATCGCCGGCGGCCAGGGTACGATGTGGACAACTCTTCTGCAGATGGGCGAGCTTGTCGACACTGCCAATCGGGTGTACGATCCTACCGAGACCCGGATCTTCGTCACCCACGCTTCGCCCGCGCGCGAGGGTCTGCTCAACCAGCTTTCGGTCACCCTCAAGGCCGACTTCTCGATATCCGCAGGCCTCCACTTCCGCTACGGCAGCTCTTACAACGAGTTCAGCGTCAACCCCACCCTCGACCACTACCGCGGAAAGCTCGCAGCCTCGCGCGCGTCCTTCACCGATGTCTGGGATACCGTCAAGTCCGAGGTGGAGCCGGCCGTCGCGGAGAACAGCAATCAGCAACAGCTCCTCAAGCTTGCGCTTGACATCGTAGAGAAGATGCCGACCATTGCCAACGGCGGCAATCCTTTCGGAGGCCATGTTGGTCCAGCTACGGGCCAGATTGACGAGTCCGCGTTCAAGAACATGTGGAACTTCAACTTGGCCGACGCCGCGTATGGCTATCTGGTGTTAGCCATCGACCAAGGCAGGATTGCGACTGAGATGCGGGCTCAAGGTTTCAATTTCGCTCATCGTGGTGGGAAAGTCCCTCCGGGACAGGCTCCGTCAGCCCCCGCAGCTTCGAGTGGCACACCTACGGGCGGAAACCTCCCCGCCCAGCAGGCGCAGGCACGTGTATCCCAGCCGTCTGTTCCAGCGTCGCAGAGTGCGCAGCAGGGACGTCCCGGCCAGGTCGCGGCGGCTCCCACTAAGCCTGCCGCGGTGCCTATGCGTACCGGTCCTTCGCCTGTCCCAGCAATCCCCAAGGAACCAATCAAGCCGGCTACCCCCAAGCCTGCCACCCCTGTCGTCCCTGGCACAGCTGCTCCGGCTCCGGCGGCTGACAAACCGGCACAGAACGAATCGAAGCCCAACGGCACCTCAGCGTCCGAAAAGACTTCCGACACGGCCAACCAGAAGCCGGAAGCGCGCGAGTACAACAAGCCCCAAGTCCATGGCTTCTACGTGACAAATGTCGCCTCTGAAGATGAAGCACGCGCATTGTTCCCGGAAGAGAGTAAGGCTAAGATCACGCGCGTCGATAAGCCCAAGAACCCGGCTGGCGGCATGACGATTCACATCGAGCAGAGTGAGGACCTGCAGAACATGCTGAACAGCATGGACGCAGATGCCATTGGCGGGAAGCAAGGCAAGCCCTTCGTCCGGGTCTGGCAGCCGCGAGCCCGCGGCGGTGGTCTCAACTGGTCTGGTAGCAGCCGCGGCGGTGGATCTGGTGGTGGATACCGCAGTGGTGGGGCCAGTGACAGCGAGGGTGGTCGCGGTGGTCGCGGTGGCTACCGTGGCAGCAGAGGAAGCAGAGGCGGAGACAGAGGCCGTGGCCGTGGTCGCGGTGGCTTCTCCAAGGACGGCTCTGGCGCTCCGTCCTCTGCGCCCTCTGGCGGCGACTCCTGAGCCTGAATAAGGACTACCTGACCAGGAGCTCATTCCAATGCCGAGCAGGCAGCCAAAAGCGCATGATAAACCGTGCCAGCGTCTGCTCGGAAGTCTCCGGATATGGCTAATGGCGGGATACGAACTTCTTTTCTTCTTCTAATACCGGTGTGAATCGGGCTTGCTCAGCATTGGCCTAGTTATCGGGTCTTTTTATGACCACTTTGACGATGGTGGTTTGCTGCATGCTTAGTTGGCTCAGTCGGTAGAGTTGGCGAGGAACGATCAGCGATTGCTTGCGTGTGTATCTTCCTGGAGGATATTCCCCTGTACTTTAGCGGAAATAGGAAAAATATGTGCTGCCTCTCTATTGAGGTCTACACATACATAAGCTTGAGACTGAGTGAACTTGATGATGCCAAGAGATTGCTCAGCTGTCGGCAGCAAGCCAAAGCTCAGGCCCGGGCGTGGTGGCGTGGGGGCGAAATGCGGAGAAGCTCCAGCCACTCGAAGCAGAGCCGCGTGCGTGACGTACAACACCGTCCGAAGATCGCTTAGGCAACGGACGCTTCGATCAACCACCATCCTCACCACGTCCGTCTGTCGCTCCTGTCGCTCCTGTGCCCTCGGATCATCAAGGATAACACCGATACAGTTCATAGCTGCAGTCTCGCCATCCTTCGAAGTCCAGCACACACTCTCGATCCTATCCGCACGCCACTCAGCAAGCTTCGGGATGAGAGGCTTCTGGGGCGGCGCGCAGCTGCTGTCAGCATTCCTCATCGCGCTGTCGCCTTTCACAACCTCCGCGGAGGAGACTTTCCCCCAGAAGCATGAGGCGGGACGATGTGCTATTCGAGGGCATTGCGGGAGCACCGGCTTCTTCAGTCCTCAACTTCCTTGTCCCGACAACGGTCTAGCTGAGACACCAGAGCCGGAAGTACGAGAGAAGCTCGTTGGGATTTGCGGTGAGAAATGGGCGACGACGGATGTTTGCTGCACCGATGAACAGGTAAAAATCCGGTTCTCAGTCTTGTGTGCGTCTAACAGTGGCGCTAACACAATAACAGCTCGACACTCTGCAATCGAACTTGAAGCGTGCCGAGGGTATCATATCCTCATGCCCCGCATGCAAAGACAACTTCTTCAACCTTTTCTGCACCTTTACCTGCTCGCCCGACCAATCCCTCTTCGTCAATGTCACCGCAACCACACCCAAGAGCGGCAAGCTCCTCGTTACCGAGTTGGACCATCTGGTCACCGAAGGATATGGCACTGGCTTCTATGACAGCTGCAAGGATGTCAAGGTCGGTGCCACGAACGGACTCGCCATGGATCTTATCGGTGGTGGCGCGAAGAACTACACAAAATTTCTCAAGTTCCTTGGAGATAAGAAGTTCTTGGGAAGTCCTTTCCAGATGGACTTTCCTAGGCCGTCCGAAGCCGAATTTCCTGGAATGGACCCCATGGACCAGAAGCCGAAGGCTTGCAATGACAGCGATGAGGCGTATCGATGCGCATGCGTTGACTGCCCGGCTGTGTGCCCTGCTTTGCCTGAGGTAAAGGATTCCAAGGAATGCTACGTTGGACTGCTGCCTTGTCTGTCCTTTGCTGTCATCATTGTCTACTCTGCGTTTATTCTGCTTCTCATCGTCGCTGTGTCTGGTCACGTCGCCTACCGAAGGCACGCCCAGCAGAAGCATGAGCGCATGCGGCTACTTCAAGACCTCGAGCCAAGTGACGATGAGGATGAGGCCGACATCGTGGATGCAGGTGGTCTCCTGGAGGGGCCGACCAGAAAATACTACGTCAACACGGTCTGCGACAAGATTTTCAGTCGGCTCGGTTATGCGTGTGCCGAATTCCCCGCCATCACGATCGTTTCGAGTGCCCTGGTCGTCATTTTGTTGAGCTTGGGATGGGTCAGCTTTCAAGTTGAGACTGACCCGGTGCGCTTGTGGGTTGCGCCAGACTCTGCAGCGGCCGAGGAGAAGAACTTCTTCGATTCCAACTTCGGTCCGTTCTACCGTGCGGAACAGGCCTTCCTGGTCAACGACATTCGTCCTGAAGGACCCGGCCCAGTACTCGAGTATGATACTCTGAAGTGGTGGTTCGAAGTAGAAAGCCGGATCTCGCGTTTGATGGTCGATGGTATTACCTTGGATGACGTTTGCTACAAGCCAACCGGCGATGCATGTGTTGTTGAGTCCATCACTGGATACTTCGATAATGACTTCTCCAACGTCGATCACAAGGGATGGGAAGACGAGCTGGTGAGATGTGCGGAATCTCCTGTGGAGTGCCGTCCGGCTTTCCAGCAACCCCTCAACCCCAAGATGCTTCTCGGTGGCTGGAACGAGAGTGTTCTGGATGCTCAGGCTCTTGTCGTTACCTGGGTCGTCAATAACCATGCCGTGGGTACTGAAGAGTTGGAGCGAGCAATGAAGTGGGAGGACCTTTTGAAGAGCACGCTGCTTGCCGTTCAGGGCGAAGCTGCTGACAGGGGTCTACGCCTGTCCTTCAACACGGAGATCAGTCTCGAGCAAGAGCTCAACAAGTCGACCAACACCGATGCCAAGATCGTGGTCATCAGCTACATCATCATGTTCCTGTATGCCTCTCTGGCACTTGGATCCACGACTTTGACTGTCAAGTCATTGTTGCATAATCCTGCCAACGCCCTTGTGCAATCAAAGTTCATGCTCGGTATCGTCGGAATCTTGATTGTCCTTATGTCAGTGTCAGCCTCCGTCGGACTCTTCTCGGCAGCCGGCATCAAGGTCACATTGATCATAGCTGAGGTCATTCCGTTCTTGGTCCTTGCAGTCGGCGTTGACAACATCTTCCTGATCGTTCACGAGTTCGAGCGTGTCAATCTCAGCCATGCGGAAAGCACCGTCTCGGAGAGGATCGCGAAGGCCTTGGGTAGGATGGGCCCGAGTATCCTACTGTCGGCCACCACCGAGACTGTTACCTTTGCTTTGGGTGCTGCCGTGGGCATGCCTGCCGTGAGGAACTTTGCCGCTTACGCTGCTGGCGCAGTCTTCATCAATGCGCTTTTGCAAGTCACTATGTTCATCTCCGTGCTGGCTCTGAACCAGCGCAGAGTTGAAGCTGGTCGTGCAGACTGCGTTCCCTGCATTCGCATCAAGCAAGCTGACTCAAACGCTTACAACAACGGCGGCCTGTACGGCGTCGAAGAAGAGGGCGCACTTCAGCGCTTCATTCGCAGATCGTATGCCCCAAGTTTGCTTGGGAAGAAAACCAAGGTCGCCATCATCACGATCTTCCTTGGCTTCTTTACCGCAGGCATTGCATTGCTCCCGCATGTGGAGCTGGGACTCGATCAGCGGATCGCCATTCCTACGGGCTCCTACCTCATTTCCTACTTCAATGACCTTTACGACTACTTCGGCGTCGGGCCTCCTGTCTACTTTGTGACGCGCGAACTCAACATTACCGAGCGTATTCATCAGAAGGAGCTTTGTGGCCGCTTCTCAACTTGTGAGCAGTATTCGCTTGCGAATATACTTGAGCAAGAACGGAAGCGAGAAGATATCTCCTACATTGCAGAGGGCACCGCTAGCTGGGTTGACGACTACTTCCTGTGGCTGAACCCGGCGCTCGAGGACCAGTGCTGTGTGGACCCCAAGACGGGCGATGCGTGCTTTGCGCACCACAGTCCGCCTTACAGCTTCGATTTGAAGGGCATGCCTGTGGGTCAAGAGTTCATCGATTACCTTGATCGCTTTATCAAAACACCTACCACAGGGGATTGCCCGCTCGCCGGACAAGCTACTTATGGCCAATCCATCGTCATCGACAAGGAACGCCTTACCATCCCAGCATCCCACTTCCGCACCTCGCACACCCCTCTCCGCAGTCAAAAAGACTTCATCGCCGCCTACGCCTCAGCCCGACGCATCGCCTCTGACATCACCTCCCACACCGGCGTCGAAGTCTTCCCTTACTCCAAATTCTACATCTTCTTCGACCAATACGCCTCCATCGTGCGCCTAACAACAGCACTCGTCGGATCCGCCCTCGCCCTCATCTTCCTCGTCACGTCCCTCCTCCTCGGCTCCCTCCGCACCGGCATTGTCGTCACAGTAACCGTCACAATGACTATCGTCGACATCATCGGCACCATGTCCTTGGCCGGTGTCTCGCTCAACGCCGTCTCTCTTGTCAACATCGTCATCTGCGTCGGCATCGCCGTGGAGTTCTGCGCACACATCGCCCGCGCCTTTACTTACCCATCGCAGACCCTCCTCGAGCGCGCGCCCCGTGCAAAGCTCCGCGCCAAGGATGCGAGGGCCTGGGCTGCGCTTGTTAATGTCGGAGGCAGTGTGTTCAGCGGCATCACGGTCACGAAGTTGCTGGGTGTGGCGGTGCTGGCCTTTACCCGAAGCAAGATTTTCGAAATCTACTATTTCAGGGTGTGGTTGAGTTTGGTTGTGTGGGCGGCGTTGCATGCGCTGGTCTTTTTGCCGGTGGCATTGAGTTTGGGGGGTGGGAGAGGTGAGTTTTGTCTTCTTTGATGTTGTGATGATGGATGGGAAAAGTGAGGCTGACTTGACGCGTGATTATAGGATATGTCGATGCGGATGCGGAAGGGGGGTTGGAGAGGGATCTGAGGAGTCGACGGTATCCGGCCTTGTTGCAGGATGAGGAGTATGATTCGGAGGATATGTGATTCGGGGTTTTGGGGGTGGAGTTGGTAGATGTATTTATTGATTACAAGGTGTACTGTTTGCTTCACTGAAATCTGAGGCTGTTGGCTCGAGATCAAACCATTCTGAACATGCCCTGTGTGTGCTGCTGTTGGGCTGTCATTGTAGCCCTGGTCACCACTGCACGTTGAAATGACGCTCATTGGCGATACTGATAGGCCGCCTGGGAAACCATCGTCGGATCAACGTTGCTCCGATCTTGAATAACATCATCCGGGCCAGTTGTAGACCTCGACAGCCACGACAGCCCCGTGACAGCAGCAGTCGGTGGGCGAAAGCAAGATTGCTTGGCAAACAAACCGGTCATTTGGCTGACAGAGGGTGAATCTGAGGATCATGTGGAAGAGATGGAGGTCAAGAGAGTCTTTAAAATGCGCCGCTCCTTCGCGGTGGGTTTCTCCCACCTCTACACGTCCACGAGCCTCTGCACCTGCCCCCCGGCAAACCTCCTCTCTCGTACGAGATCCCTCTTCCATACAAGAACCCTATTCAATACAACATCCCTCTTCCATCTTCACCGGCCACGAGTACCCCAGCCCCAACCCTCGGCTACCTCCCGGTTCGTGAAGATGCCAGTACGGATGGCAAGTTCGCCTGCGCTCCAATTCTCTATGTCCGGTCGCATGGAAACTCTCCGTCATTACCTCAATCTACCCCCAGTATGCGGACCTTCACTGGAACCTACCCCGCGCCAGCCCGACGAAGATGTCATCTTTATCGCCCTCGATCTCGAAGCCTGGGAGTTCGACCATCGCATCATAACCGAAGTTGGAATCGCCACCCTCGATACCAGGGACCTGACATCCGCAGACCCATCCGACCCAAACAGCTTCTTAAGACATGTCAAGGCTTCTCACTTCATTATCAAGAACCACGAGAAGCACGTGAACCGCAAGTTTGTCCGCGGCTGCCCGCGTATGTTCCATTTCGGGACCAGCAAGAAAGTTCTGCTTCACCAAATGGTCGATCACCTTGATGCTGCTTTCATTGTCAAGGATGAGCGGCTTCAGCTGCAAGAGGATGCTGGGGTTGGTCCGGATGGCAGCGCTGTCAGCAAGACCGCACGGAAGATGGTCCTGGTCGGACATGACCTGAAGGGCGACATCAAATACCTTAACGATCTCAACTTCTCCCCAACAGCTGCCAGGACCGTCGTCGCGCAGCTGGACACCCAAAAGATTGCCAACGAAATGTTCCTCCCCTCTGCTCTCGGCAAGCTGCTTGAAGCCCTCGAGATCCACGCCGAGAACTTCCACAACGCAGGCAATGATGCCATGTTCACCATGCAAGCGCTGGTATTGATGGCTCTCTACGGCCGCGAGGTCCCGATGCCGCCGGTCACGCTTGCAACGATGGACGCTACGCAGAAGAGGTTGACTGAGATCGCGGCGCAGATTGCGGAGAGGAAGAGGCTGGCCGAGGACGCGAAGCTCGCTGCTGACCTGGAGAAGAAAGTCACGATCGAGGGGCCGGAGGAGGGTGAGGACGGGGGCATGCAGACGGACACATTTTTCGGGCTGGACTCCATACTGCCGACAGCGTCCTCCGCCTCCGAACCCCCGAAGCCCAGAATGGCAATGCGCATCATCCGCGTAGAAACTCGTACCGTCGACAAAGACAACGATCTACCCATGGACGACGCCGCCGCACCTGCTCTCCCCGCCAAAAGAGTCTCTCGGCCAGGAAAAAACACCCCCGACGACAACAACCTCTCCATGCATGACTCCACGGCTGCTCCCTCTTCCCAACCTTCCTCACTTATCGGTTCCGACCAATACGCTTCCGGCAAACGCGCGCCTCCAGCGCCGCGTATCAGGAAGTACTACGACTCGAGGGATCCGAGGTCGGTCTCGAAATTGCGGTGGCGCCGTCAGGCGGGGGTTGGGAATGGGCCGTTGGGGCAGGGAAGGGCGTACTCCGGGGGCAGGGGATTGAGGTCTGGGGGTTGGGGGAGGAGGAAGAGGTTGGCGGACGAGCCGGCAGGGTGGGAGGAGTTTCCTGAGGGGCCGTTGGATTATGACTAGGGGAGGGGTGGGGAAAGTGGGAAAGTGGGAAGGTGGGGAGGTGGGAGGGCGTTGAATAAGGTCGGGATGGGCCTTGGGTTGGTTTCGATTATTACGGCGGGGTTTAGACATTTCCGGTGTTATATTTGTTGGTATATGCTTGCACAAAACATACGGGTAGCCTGGGTCGGCTCGACTCTCGGGGCAACATACCTGCATGGTATTCAGAACGCTTGGGATTATCGGGACGATCAATCCCCTGAGCGTTTTAGCGCATATGGCAGGTATATCTATCCCCATTTCCTCCGTTCTATCAATTAGTATTCTTCCAGATCTCGATACTCAATCTTCCATTTTCTTAGACTCCAGTGGCTCTAGCTGCGTCCTAAGCGGATGTTAGCTTTGTTCCACATAAGATTTCTTCCTATCACTTTGAGCGAGTATAGTAGGCGGACATGTTTGGAACTTGCAAGTTCTTTGTTCAATTCTCTACTTTCTCATGACTGAATCACGAATTATGTGTTCTATGATGGGGTATTGCTACCTTAGATATCGAATCATGTTTCTTGTGGTCCTTGAGAATTCGCTCGTTTCTACTTCTGTTCACCCCTCCTGCCGGGCTGAATCTCGGATTCCGATATACCACGATCATGACATCATAATTTTAATCATAGAAAGTGATAGCTGAAGTCAAAGAATATTGTTTTAATATAACAAAAACGCGCAAGCAGCCAAGTCAACACATCATTTAATTCATACCCAGCCTCGCTGGAGTTGTAATCCAGGTACTTGATCTCGGCAAGCATCATCCGAATCTCCAAAAACACGCAATGGTTGTCACTCACCCCACAACAACAAAAAAACTCCATACTCAATTAATCCGTCCCTCATCTTCCATCCTCTCCATCGAAAACACCAGAAACCAACTACACAACCTACGAAACCATCGAATCCACGACACCACGTTTCAAAGACCCCGTAACCAAACGCCCGCCACCAAAAACACAACGAATGGCATGACCCCAAAAAACTCCGCATCCCAGCTCCTCATTCCCTCACTCTTTTTCGTTTCTGATGCCGACGCGTCTGCTCCACCAGACGCAGCAACCGGATCAGTTCCACTTGTCCCACTAGCCGCATTTGCTGCGCTCGTCGTTGCCGCCGCCGACACTGTTTCCCGCCTCTCGGAACTGGACTCCGCATCTGAACTGCTGGAGGTTCGTCGACCGCTTGCTGTATCTGACGTCGCTGCTGCGGCATCCCCGCTTCCTCCAACAGTAACTGTGAAGGTAGTTCCCAGTCCACCCAGGTTTCCTGACTCGATGATCACGGCTTCAACACCGCTGCCTTCTACAAGTGGTAATACAGAGATGACGGCGTCGTTGGCGGCGGTCATGACGGCGCCGGGTGTGAGTGTGCGGGTGTTGTCGATTTTTATGCCGGTAGGGTCCGCGGGGTCGGTTGGGTTGGGGAGGGGGAGGAGGGTTAGGGTTTCAGAGGGGAGGGTTATGAGGATTGGAGTTGGTGGGGGAGAGGCTGCGGCTGAGGCTGTTGCGTTTCTGGGGATGGTGAGGGTTGAGGTTGTGCCTGGAACGCCGTTCTGAGATGGGTTGATGATTACGGCGGTGATGTTGTTGTCGTCGTCGTCGTCGTTGTTTGCCTTATCGGGCTGGAGTACAGAGATTACAACGCCGTTGGTCGCGGTCGTCGCAGCGCCGGGAGCCAGTGTTTCGGTACCATCGACGATAATAGCGCCGGGATCTGCTATGTTCTGCTGATCTGCGGTATCGGGGAGGAGAGTGAGAATCCGGCTTCCTATGGTTGCTAAGACTGGCGTCGGAGAGAAAGCGGCGTTTGGGCCGGGAGTTGCGGTTGCGAACGTGATGGTGGATATGGCTGTGGTTCGACTGACTTCTGGGTCGAGGAGAATGATATGGCCCGAGGCGACGGAGATGAGTTGGTTATCGATGATTGTGACAGCGTTTTTGAGGACGGTATGGGTGCCAATGAGGAGCTGCGATAAGTCGGATGGGTCTTGGAATATGGTATTCGTGCCTAGGGTAGCAATTGGAGGTGCTCTTGCTCCTCCGTCGGTCGCAAGCGGGTGCAAAGGCTGATCCGGATCGTTGCTGGCGACGGCTTGAGAAGCTATGTCGGACAGGATATCGCCGAATCCAGGTAAAGATGATCCGGGAGAGTCGGTGGGATCGGAAGGCAATTCGGAGTTAGGATTGATGGTCGATTGGTTCGGGTCTTCGTTCGGAATGACTTGAGATACAGGAGAGAACCCAGGACCAGGCGAAGAGAGAGGAGCTACTCCTCCCGACTCCCGGGATAAGCTCCACAAGTTGGACATTTCAGTTCTTCCGTACGATATGGGAGATTTGGAAAAGTCACATCCCACGTCTTTATGTGTGGGAAACACTCGGTCTGGTAAGACTGTGGCTTTCGAGGAACCTCGATCCGGATCTCTCTCTGATGGATTAGATGCATGCGAAGAAATGTCCGATTCTGTTTGTCCGTACGTTTCGATTCGGTCTTGACGATCTTGTGATTCACGTGAACCGTGTGCTTGTACTGATTCTGATAAGAGTCCTCCCATCGTTTTTCCAGGCGGCTTGTTTCCTCGAATGGATTGACTGAGTCCATCTGATGGATCTGGCGCGCTTCTTGAATGGGCTTCTGGGTATGTGGTGTCTGTGGATGATGGATCCGTGGGACTGCTAGGCTGGGTACCGGGCGCTTTACTCTCTTTTGGGTCCACAGCGGAAGACGGCTCAGGTACGTGCTGCGTGCTATCAACCGTGGGGTTTGGGTCCTGTTGAAATCATCAGCTGCGAAGCAGAAAACCATATGCCATCGAAGCCAAGGAGAATATACCTGGGGATCAGCGCTTGGTAAAGGTAGCGTGTTTACAGCTGTTTGTGGTGTTGCAGAAGGTCCTGGGCTTGGTTCAGAAGTCGGATTGCTCGGGTGTTTTGTTGTTGAGGTAGTCCCGAACAGCACTGCTGCAGGTGTCAAGGGCTCTGGAGGGTCATACGCGCCTTCCAGGTCTAGGACGCAGGTCGACCAAGCGGGATCAAGTGAACGGATAGCGTCGGGTACGGCAAGCTGAGGGCTGAATCGGTCTTCGACGATCAATGGGCACTCGGAAGCAGGCCAATTGAATCCACACATGGTCTGACCTATTTTCGAATTAGATCAGTCATGTCGCTGCATATGTGGATTGGTTGAATGATGGAAGGAACAATCGGTAGCTCACATTGGTAGGCACTGTTCGGCACTGGGTGATTCAGATCGCCAAAATTGAACGGAAAAGCCGTGCCAGAGGTTGCGGGCCACCCGTAGCGCATCTCTTGTAGAGAACAGATACTTGAAAGGTCACTGGACTTCATAGTGATCAGGGCTCCCGGGTATGAACTTCCATATGGTGTCGTAAACGCTTCAGGGTATGAAGAACAGAGACGATGAGCTGTTGCTTTCTCGTACAAGATATACACGCTGTCCTGGAAGAAGGTAGTCTCATTGATTATGACTGATGTATGCGGATAGGAGAAGGAGCCTGTAATAGGTTAGCACGTCTTCAATGAATTAATGAGTCGGTCGGCACTTGCTGCCATTGAGGACAGACATTGGCGCAGTAGCACACATGTCTCTTGATGCATCTTGTGATGGAATTGGAAAATACATCAGCCTCACAGACCCTCCGCCGATTGTGCAAGCATCATTACATTTAGTCGGACACCAACCCCCGAGGCAGATTCCATCATTCGAAAGTGTGGTACTAACACTGCTATTGGCCCTTGTCGCACAGTTTGGAGGTGCAATAGTGCCGTATAGTGTCGAGGCCATATTTTCCCAGGCGTTGAAGGCATACTGACAGTCATCTGGACTTATGCTGCACTTTGGTGGATCCACTGGATAATCGTCGATGGAGCCAACAGCAGAAGTATATACGTCGAGGTCACCCCAGGTGCTAGTGGTGCATGGTGCATGTGAGACTCGAGGGTACCCATCGCACAGTTTTGTGGTGCTCAAGTTGAAAGGAAGAGGTGTGGGAACATAGCTATATTTAACATCCGAACTGGCCCAGAGGTACCACTCACAGTCCTCGTAAGTCCGGAATGAACTTATTGAGGTATATGGAGTACCATCAGATGTTTTTGTGATCACTGTCGTGCCGAACGGGGGTGTGGACGTAGTTAACTGTTGCTCAGCCCATGAACCTGCTGCGATCGTCCAGGAGACAGATGCCGACAAGCAGAGGCTGGCATAATGGGATCCTGATCAGGACTTAGTGATAGTGATCTCCCCCCAACATACAGGGCTCTTGTCTACTTACCAGAGCCCGTTGAAGCAATTGCAGACAGGCCAGTAACATTGCTTCCACTCGACATGGAAGCTGTTTCTTGCGGTATAAAGTGGTCATCACTTTGTGGTCTCGAGCGACTGGAGCTCGAAGTGACGTTCAAGAGCACGGCCGTTCGCGCAGAAGAGAAAGACAAAGACGCTGCTCCGGTTCTGTCGTTGCTGATAGTAGTGGCTGTGGTGCTTAGAGCACTCGCGGATGACGCGATACTCTCTCCGAGGCCGGCAAGGATGAGATTCCCCAGTCCTTTGGTGTTAGAATCTAGAAGAGACGTTACTATCCCGCGTCGTCGGTGGTTTTGAGGCTGAATCAAGGAATCATCCAAGTCTCATGTTACGTACCTGTCGATGATCCGGCTGCGGAAACTAAAAAATACGGAAACGATAAACTACCCAAGAATAATGACTGGCGCATTTTGATACTTTGTGAGATGTTGTGCAGGAAATGGTGAGGCGATAGAAAGCATGCTATGAGGTGGGCGCTGGTCCTGATCAAGGTTGAGCCGGATGCTTACTGTTACACAAGATGTAGTGCAACCTACCTGATCCTTCAGCTGCGGACTATGAATAGACGCTGCTTGACCGATCATGGTAGCTCGATTTGACCGGGAATGGCTCCTTGCAGGTCATCTCCCTTTCATCTACTTTTTAACGAATCAACTGCCTTACGAAACAGTTTATTATGGCTCTGACTACTGACGGCTACAGTGATCTGGGAATATTTCGGACTTTCAAATACAGAAAACATTCATCTAGGTTCAACCCGTCCAAGTGCAGGTGCCCACGACACCAAGAAGAATTGTAGCACCAGTCATCCACCAGCTATCGACGCCAAAAGCGCCCTGAATATCGTGGTTGAGGACAGCCCAAAAGATGTCGATTAAAATACTCGGAGGGAAGAATCCGAGCCCCAGGACGACCCAGACTTTGAACCAGTTCCATCCCTCTTTGTAGTAGATTCCCCATGCGTCTTCAGGTTGCGTAAAGAAGAATTGTAGCACCAGTCATCCACCAGCTAGCGACGCCAAAAGCGCCCTGGATATCGTGGTTGGGGACAGCCCAAAGGATGTCGAATAAAATACTCGGAGGGAAGAATCCGAGACCCAAGACGACCCAGACTTTGAACCAGTTCCATCCCTCTTTGTAGTAGATTCCCCACGCTTCTTCAGGTTGCGTGGGGTGACCAACCAGCTGGCCGCAGGCCCTCTTGGACAGTTGATCCCAAATCCAGGCTGAATCTTTTGGCACAGCTGTCGGGCACTGGAAGAGATGCATGAAGAGCATTGGTCCAATCGGTAGCGACAGCTTGGGCGTGATCGGGCGGAACTTGTACTCAGTGCCGGTCGGTAGAACTCGATCCTCTGGCGGAATGCACAAACATCTCCTGTTTCCTCCGAAAATTTCCTCGTGGCATCTGAGGTCGATGCATCGAGGCCCGGCATAGGTAAACTGTAGACAGATAGTTAGCCACATAATGCAAGATTTCAGTCATTTTCAAGATACTATCTCACCTTTGCAAAATGAATACTCGATAAAGTACGTAGGGACCACCAAGACCGCAGAAATCCCCGGCCATCTTCGTAACTTCGGCGAAGTAATTTGGAGAGATGGGCATCTTCATGGATGCATCAATAGCATTGGTCCAATCGGTAGCGACAGCTTGGGCGTGATCGGGCGGAACTTGTAATCGGTGCCGGTCGGATGAACTCGATCCTCTGGAGGAATGCACAGACACCTGCGGTCTTTTCCACAAATCTCCTCATGGCACCGGAGATCGATACAACGAGGCCCGGCATACGTGATCTGTAGACAGAGACAGTCAGCTATGTGATACACAAGTCAACTCATTTGCAAGACACTATCTCACCTTCGCGAAATGGATGCTCGATACAGTGCGTAAGGAATACCACGACCGCAGACGTCCACGACCGTCCTCGTAGCTTCGACGGAGTAGCTTGAAGAGTTGTGAATCTTGCTGGATTCCACCAACCGTCTCCTCCCGCAGAGTCATTCCAAACCGACCTCTCTCCACACAAGCCAGAAGATGCAGGACCTCGATCTGCACAGTCTGAAGTTAAAGATATATGGTGCTGATTCCTCGGTCACTGTTTCGCCCGTTTTGACTTTCTCGGATCGAAGTTTGCAAGACTGACTGGTGAATCGAGGGTGCGGCTTGAGAACTGACTGTAGCGAAAGGTCCTATCTGTTGCTCATTCCCCGCATGACTTGGACTTCAGGTGATCCATTTGGCCCAGGTCTCTAGGTGAGCATTGTCAGATATTCCTCAAGTTCTCTTGAAGCACCAGATTCATGCTCGTAGTAGTCGTCACTTAGACGCCTACCGCAACCGCATATCCAGCTGATTCTTGTCAGACCCTCGGCGAGAGGCGGCGCTGCAAGACCCATTTTGACCAAAATAGGATAAAGTATTCTGTTCAATAGCGATGTTCCGCTTGAGAAGAGCCTGCTGATATGAGTGTGACCACAGTTATTTGGCTCCAAAGGTGGTCCACGAGCGCGATTATCGATGGAGGTTTGGGGTCCAGCTACAGGTAACTCTGTTACGGGCCTGGGGTGCTCCTCGATGATGCTTCTCACGTCGTCTGTACTCGATTGGGATAAGGTGGTCGAAGGTGCTTCCAGGTGTCTTGCAGCCTGCTGTTGAAGATCACGCTCGATCCATTCGCTCCCCTGTCTGAGGTCATCCTCCCATGTCGCACCAGAGGCTGAGGTTAAGGTAGGAGTTGGCCTCTGTGGCTGTGGAGTCGACTGCGTCTCCATCATACGTCTTAGCCGCTATATGTGCTTTAGGCGTCGAGGCTGTTTCTTCGGGTTCGAGTCTAGTGAGCTTGAAGAGCGGTGCTTGGCTTCGCGTGTCTGCTCCGTGGCTACTGTATCGAGGATCGAGCTGCTGTTGGTGAAATGAGCTGGCGACTTGAGCTGGCGACTTGAGCTGGCGACTTGAGCTGGCGGGTTGAGCTGGTTGAGCTGGGGTCGGTGATTTGATGTGCTGCTGTGCTGATGAGCGAGTGGCTGGTGCGAGGATAGAGCCTTAGGGAGATGTGGAAGGGACGAGTGAGGGCATATGAGACTTACATTGCGTTGTCGAAGAAATCCTGCAGCGCTTTGGGGATCCACGGCGGGGGTTGGCTCACGTCGGTGCGAGGTTCGTTGCTTTCTCCTTTAGCACTGGTCAAGCTGTCCGTAGTGAGTCGATGATCGGTATGTGTATGAGAAGGGAGAAGAGTGAAGAGAGAAAGCGAAGGAGGGGGCGCGAGAGCAGGTACTTAAGCAAGTGCGATGAACTTGCCTTTTTGAGCAACACGGTTCCCCGCGGCGCGCGTGACCTCCGACTCGCCGCTTCCGCGCTCTTCAACCACGGCCGAAACTATCGACCACCCCACCCACATGCTGCCAACCATGGCTCAAGGTGGCACAGTTGTGGCTCGAGGTGGCTCATATTTTCTCGTCACCAGATTTCCCTGACCGCTTCCTTGATGAGAAAAGTGGTAATTCAGAACGGCGCCAATAGAAATTTGCGCGGAGGATGCGAAATTCCTGCTTTACGTGCGACCCGAAAATGACTGAAGAATTGGTAGCCTGAGTGATGTAAACATTTACCTCATGAGTGACGAGCCGAACAGTAAAGGGCCGCATCCGCACAAATCTCTTCTCTTTCATCAGATACAACTTTTGCAATCAAAAGAACAGAAAACACGTCCCTCTGGGATTGAGAGTAGTCCCGTATATAAACACATTACCATTGAGAGGAATGTCGCGCCTCAACACCAATGCTTCTCGACATATTACTTACAGACTTCTCACCCCATACCACCTACAACTCTTTATCCTTCGCAACACCTCTACTCTGCTCTTCCTGTCTCAGCTCCGCGCGACCAATGGCAGGCCTATTCCCCACAGCCTTCTCACCCCCAAGCGCCTTAAAAGCGTTATAAAACGTCCACTCAACAGCCTGCTCAATCGGATGATCGAACATATACGGCAGAAACGGCACGACCGCAAGACCGAGCTGGAAGACAATTCTTAGCAAACCGGACGAACCATGTCGGAAGAAAAACAGGTCTTACCCCAATCGGTCCCCACGTCCTGATCCGCGTGTTCTTCGCGTTCTTCAGCCACTTCCCCGAGTACTTGACGACACTATGGATCGTAAACGCCGGCAACCCCATACTTGCCACGCCCTGAAAGACCGCCCGCTGCGCCATCACGGTCCTATAATCCTCCAACCCCGGCACCTTCTCCGCCCTCAGCGCTCCCGTACTCGGTCCCGTGACGCCCGGCCCCAGCGTCGTGTGCTGACTCTGCGCCGTCGCCGGCCCCCGCTTGTCCGACCCAGCAGGCGGAGTCGCTGAAGCGTCCGAGTCGGGGCTCTGCGGGTGCAAGATGCGCTGGTTGCGGAGATAGGCTTTGTAGCCTTCGTGGGCGACGTCGCCGATTAGGTAGGCCCACGAGACGCCGTAGGCGCCGCGCACGAGGAACGGGTGCGCGATCGGCCGGAAGGACTCGCCTATGTCGGAGGTGTAGGCGACGTAGCGGTGGGCGGAGAGGAGGATGGTGCGGACGCGGGAGGCGTAGCCGGCGTAGCGGAGGGAGGAGTCTGTGGATTCGCCAGCGCTGGTGGGGGGAGGGGTGGGTTAGTTTGGGGGTGCTGGTTGCTGGGTTGCTGGGTTGCTGGGTTGATGTGCTGATGTGCTGATGTGCTGATGTGCTGATGTGCTGATGGGGATGTGGTGCGTGCGATGGAGCTTCGTGGAGATGCGAATGGTGGTGGATGGGATGGGTGAGGGTATGGGAGACTCACTTTCCGTCGTAGAGTGTTTCCCAGAGCTTCTCGTCATCGTCGAGAGTGTCTTGCAGCGCTTTGGGGAGTCGTTTTCGCGGCGGGGGTTGGCTGAAGTCGGGGCGAGGTTCGTTGCGCAGGCGCTCGATGGTCTTGTCTTCGCCGCTGTCGTCTTTAGCCATGATTGTGTTGTAGGTCTAGTAGTGGTTCGATCTTTCTATCTGTAAATTGGGTGTATGAGACGGGAGAATAAGAGAAAGCAAAGGAGCACCAGAGCAGGTACCGAAGGCTCCGATTCGGACGGGCAAGTGGAATGAAATCGAGCCGGCGTCACTGCTGTGGCGTCTGCTGCTGTCAGTCAGAGTGGCGCAGACAGCTTCCATCCGATCAGCCTGTTGGTGGTGTGGCTGAGGCGCTTAGTCAACCACCGGCGCCGGCTCGCCGCCGACTTGCAGTTTCGCGATGCCGCAGCGTCGACCAGCAGTCCCGAGTTCCCAGCTACCATCAGCAATTGCACCGCCAACCCACCCACTCACATCTCCTCCTCCCGAATAACCTCCAAAATGGTCGCTATGTACACGATCGCCGGCCGCCAGGTTGGCTCCCACCACGTACGTTCCCGACGTCGCTGTCCGAAGCCGCCCGCGGACGCTGCTCTGTTCACCCTTCCCATAACTCGGTCGTCGTCTTGGACAAGATGGTACTAGAGAAGAATTGGGCTGATTGAACATGTTGATGTAGCTGGCCATGGGCGTCCTTGGCGCTGTCTTTGGTGGTACCTACCTTGGCCTCCGCGGTAGCGGCAAGAAGGCTGCGAACCAGACTCCCGCCATCAATGCGTCGAGCAAGGACGAGGAGAACTTCATCAAGTAGGAAGACCCAATTCTTTGAGAACCACCGGAAATACTTGGTCAAAGTGGAGAACTGAGAGCAGGGCTGATGTCATGACAGGGAGTTCTTGGAATCGGCCGAGAAGAAGCATTAAACGGATGTCTATTCAGACACGGTCGTTGAAACAAACTCAAGAGGTAGAAAGCCCGCGTTGGCGTGTTGAGGAAATGTTGTGCTTTCGCCGCAATCGTTGCATGTGGTTGGAGAGGCTAGGAGCGGCTATTGTACATACAGCAGCCGTTGTACCAACAGAAACACCTAAACGCAGCCCAGGTCCGTTGGGCCACAGACAAACTTTCCATCCTCTCCTGTTTTCCACCAGTCATTAGGTTCTCACGGGATCAATCATTAGTCGTCTTGAACACGGAGGACTAGGACATTATCTCATATCTACATCATCTCCACCACTCATCTACCTTTACACATCCTCAGATGACCATCTCCTCATCAAACCATTACAGCGGTGTACTCATGTACTCAACGACTCTACCGATCTCCCAACCCCTCTATTTCTTCGTCTCCACCCCCGTCTCCGGTGGGTTAAAACTCAAATGATGCACCTTCCCCCCCGTCGCGGCCACATACTGTTCCCCAAACTCACCAAACCACCTATTAACAACCTGGCCACCCATACCAGCCCCAAAAGTCGACCTCCCATGCTCCATCCCCAGCCTAAACTCCCTCATAAACTCGTCCACACTCAACGCACTCGGATTATTCTCCTTCTTATTATCATCGGGATCCTCCCTCTCGCGATGCAAATCCGTCGCCACAGTCGGCGGCGCCACCTCGACGACCCGAATCCTAGTGTCTTGCAGCTGCGAGCGCAGGTTCATGGACCACATGTGTTGAAAAGCCTTGGTGCCGTTGTAGACGGGGTTGATGACGGAAAAGGGTATGTAGCCCAGCACCGACGAGATATTCATCACGACGGCGCCTTTTTCCTTGGTCCGCAAGTGCGGCAACAGGTGCAGCGTCAAGTGCATCGGGCCCCGGATATTGATGTCGATTTCCTGATCCCCCTTGGCCAGAAAGTCGGACGGCTCCATCTCCAGCGCTCGGAGCGGTCGCTGCACGCCTGCGTTGTTGATGACGCAGTCGAGGTCTGGATGCTCGGCTACGAGTTTCTGCACGAAGGAGGGGATCGAGCCGATGGCGCCCGTGTCGAGTACGTAGTAGGTTGCTTGCTCCCGCCCGAGCTCTTCGACGGCGGCTTGGAGCTTCGATTCGGTGCGTCCCGCGATTATCACTTTTTTGCCTAGCGAGATCAGGTATTTGGATATGGCGAAGCCGATGCCGCCGCCGCCGCCGGTGACGAGGGCGGTGTTGAAGGTGAGGTTGTCTTGCTGGGCGGCCATGGTTGGGCGGATGGGACGGAGGGGAGGGGGATAGGGATTGGGGACTCAAGAGTAGATGGATGTTCGGGAAAGAGGGATTATTTGAAGGGTGTTCTGTGTACGCGTTGAACCACGGGTACGCCGCCAGCCCTTTGTACTCTGGTGGTGTGGTAGGTTCAGTTCGGTGACGTGAGCAGCACTACATACGTCATACGTGGACCATTGGCTCTAGCATCTCGACATTGCCGGTTCCGCGGCTGCGACAGGTTGGAGGACGATGGCAAAATTGTGCCGAGCGTGTGCTGATGGCGGGGACTTCGACCAGAAGCCGCTCGACGACGGGTCCGGTAGCGGTCAGGGATGTTGATGGGGTTGATGCCACAGAGGCCGGGAGCCGAGAACGTTGTCGCTTGGAGGATGCGATGATCTACGGCTACCCGCGCTGTCTATGCTCACTGGGTACTGTACCACCTAGATACAAAAGTTGACTTTGCTGATGAGGGGAAGTTTTGTTAGCGCATGTCGACTATGCGCTGGCTGTGGACGAATCGCTGGTGAGACCGCGGGGAACGCTGTAGTTAAGGAAGTATGTCGCTGCGGCACAGACTGAAGTGCGCCAGGCTGTTACAAAGACACGATGAGAGCACATCTAGGGCGTATTCTGTGCCCCTTGCAGTGTCCATCGCAGTCGGAGATCATGAAGCTACCAATGTCAACAACGGCGAGGTTGCCCCAGACGGGAAGATGTTGATGCAGCGACGCCGCACTTCATCGGGGTTTCCAGCATTTCAGGTTGACGGCTCACGACGATAAGTTACTTCAGACACGAAGCGCTTGACAAGTAAAACGCCAGCAAACAAACAAACAGCCGTCAGCATCATCCTTGAGGAGAAAGATAAACTGCGGCTGTGTCTGCCGTCTCAATCCTGGTCGGCGCAACGTTATCGATAGAGCTCACGTAGCAACCGGAGGCTAAGCCGCTTCAGGCATGTCAACAACAGACTGTAAACCAACAGGGACCAAGCTCCCCGCAAATACATACATTCTTGCTACCTCCACCTCTGGCTGGGCGCACGTCTGTCTCTGTCGCTTTTATTCATACCGTTCGTCACCGCTCCAGCGAATGCTCCCATAGCGTCCCACTTTCCCATACCTCCACCACGACCACTCGAATCGCATTCCCTCGTCCCGCATTCCGCGCATCGCCGCGCAACCGCTGCCACGATGGACCATCGTCAAGATGGCCCGCCGGGGTACTCGGGTCTACCGTCCTACAACAGCTACGACGAAGAGGACATGTCCAATGTCAGCCCGCAGTACAATGGCTCTTACAATGGCGGCTCAACCATGCGCCTGCTGACCTCCAACGAGGACACTGGATATAGACCGTCAGTACAGCCATCACCCTCAGCACCCGCCAACAACACATCGGCAAGACATCCGACGTCCTCGTTCCATTCCGCGCGCCAGGGCACCAGCACTGTCTCCCCCGTGGAGCTGAATCAGTCCAGCGGTGCCGTGGACGCGGGATTGGAAGAGGCCATCTACGGCACAGCTCCACATGCTACCACACCAGCGCAAGCTGAAGATCCTCTCGCCGAGTTTCTGCGTGACGCACAAAACACCCTCTCTTCCAGCCAACAGCCCAAACCCTCTGCTGTCAAGCGTGGGACGGCGAAGCTCAAGGCAAAACTGTCGCGTAAACCAGTTCCTACAGACGACTCATTATATACAAACGACAGACCCTCCCCCGTCGAACGCTCCTACTACCCGTCGAGTACCTCGCTACCGCTGTCGAGACAACCATCTATTGTGGATGATGCGCCAGAAATGCCTCGTCCTGATAACGACGCCCCGCCCTACATGCCCTACCGCGCCGCATCGCCGACTCGAACTGCGTCGCCATCTCGACCATGGACGCCGTCCACGAGACCGCCCCCAGCCGCCGGCTACGAACCCGTCGACCTGAATGGTAGCCCGCGTCCTGGCACGCCATCATCGCGGTACGGAGGCAGTTCGAAACGGCCTCTGCCTCCCGCTCCCCTCTTCGCCACCGGCCGTCCCGTATCCCGGGACTCGGCAAAAGCCCCCAGCGAAGCCACAGCGATTCCGATCGAAGAGGACGACGTGTTCGGCGGGGACGGCGAGCGCCCGGGTCTTCACACCATGGACTCGTTCCAAAGCCACTCTACCTTCACAGACGAGTTCTACGACGAAAAGCATCTTGGTCCCGCGCCAATGGGTAAGCAAGAGAGACGTGGAGCGAGAGAGGCGCGCATGGAGAAACGAGAAGTCCGCCTCATCAATGGCGAGCTCATCCTCGAATGCAAGATCCCTACTACTCTCTACAGTTTCCTGCCAAGGAAAGATGGCAGCGAGTTCACGCACATGCGGTATACGGCCGTGACATGCGATCCCGACGACTTTGTTGACCGAGGCTACAAACTGAGGCAGCAGCTCGGATCGACGCAGCGCGAGACGGAGCTCTTCATCGCCATCACCATGTACAACGAGAACGAGATCGATTTCACGAGGACGATGCACGGTGTGATGCGGAACATCGCGCACTTCTGCTCCCGCGCAAAGAGCAGGACGTGGGGCAAAGACGGATGGCAGAAGATTGTAGTCTGCATCATCTCCGATGGCCGCTCCAAAGTGCATCCCCGTGTTCTGGACGCCATGGCCGCGATGGGCTGCTACCAAGAAGGCATCGCCAAGAACCTCGTCAACAACAAGGAAGTCACCGCCCACGTATACGAGTACACGACGCAGGTGTCCCTCGACTCTGATCTCAAGTTCAAAGGCGCAGAGAAAGGCATCGTGCCCTGCCAGATCGTCTTCTGCCTCAAGGAAAAGAACGCCAAAAAGCTAAACTCCCACCGCTGGTTCTTCAACGCCTTCGGCCGCGCCCTCAACCCAAACGTCTGCATCCTCCTCGATGTCGGCACAAAGCCCGGCCCCAAATCCCTCTACTACCTCTGGAAAGCGTTCGACCAAGACTCCAACGTCGCGGGCGCCGCCGGCGAAATCAAAGCCGGAAAGGGCAAGGGTTGGTCCGGTCTGCTGAACCCACTCGTCGCGTCCCAGAACTTCGAGTACAAGATGTCGAATATTCTGGATAAGCCGTTGGAGAGTGTGTTTGGGTATATCACTGTGTTGCCTGGTGCGCTGAGCGCGTATCGTTATCATGCGTTGCAGAACGATGAGACTGGGCATGGGCCGTTGAGCCAGTATTTCAAGGGCGAGACGCTACATGGACAGGATGCGGACGTTTTCACAGCAAACATGTATCTGGCTGAGGATCGGATTCTGTGTTGGGAGCTGGTGGCGAAGAGAAGTGAGAGGTGGGTGCTCAAGTATGTTAAGAGGGCGACGGGAGAGACGGATGTACCGGGTAAGTTGGAATATTTCAGACTGAAAGGATGGAAGTACTGACTGGATTGCCAGATTCTGTGCCCGAGTTCATCTCCCAGCGTCGTAGATGGCTGAACGGTGCCTTTTTCGCCGCCGTCTACTCTCTCTTGCACTTCAAGCAAGTCTGGTACACCGACCACACACTCTGGCGGAAAATCCTGCTACACATCGAATTCGTGTACCAGCTCATAAGTCTGCTCTTCACCTACTTCTCACTGGTAAGTGACCCAGCCCCCAGTAGTTTCACCGTCTAACCTAACCTTCCCACCAGGCCAACTTCTACCTAACATTCTACTTCATCGCCGGCTCCCTATCCGACAGCAAATCCGACCCCTTCGGCCACAACATCGGCAAAGTAATTTTCTACATCCTGCGCTACTCCTGCGTCCTCCTCATCTGCATGCAATTCATCCTGTCGATGGGAAACCGGCCTCAAGGCGCGAAGAAAATGTTCCTCTCCTCCATGGTCGGCTACTGCATCATCATGGCCTACACGGCCTTCGCCTCGGTCTACATCATCGTGCACGAAGCCCAAACCCAAGGCGACAAATTCACCCTCGGCAACAACGCCTTCACGAACGTGGTCGTCAGCATCGCATCCACAGTAGGCCTGTACTTCCTAATGAGTTTCCTGTACCTAGACCCATGGCACATGTTCACCTCATCCGGGGCCTACTTCCTCCTCCTCCCCAGCTACATCTGCACGCTCCAAGTATACGCCTTCTGCAACGCCCACGACGTCACCTGGGGCACCAAAGGCGACAACGTCATAAACACAGACCTGGGCAAGGCGAGCGGCACCGGCGGCGTCGTCTCGCTGGAGATGCCATCGGAGCAGCTCGACATCGACTCGGGCTACGACGAGGCTCTCCGCAACCTCCGCGACCGCGTCGAGGTCCCCGCCAAACCCATGTCCGAGACCCAGGCCCAGGAGGACTACTACCGCGCCGTCCGCACCTACATGGTCGTCATCTGGATGATCGCCAACGCCGTCCTCGCCATGGCCATCTCCGAAGCCTACCCCGTCGGCCAGGTCTCCGATAATTTGTACCTCAAGTTCATCCTCTGGAGCGTGGCTGCCTTGGCGCTTTTCAGGGCTATCGGCTCCAGTGCTTTTGGCGTTATCAATCTCGTCCAGAGTTTGGTCGAGGGCCGGACGAAGTGGGGCAGAAGGTTCAGGAGGGAGAGGGTCGGGCCGAAGGTCCCGGGGCGGAAGTGGTGGAAACCGAGCTTTGGCGGGTTTGGCGGGTGGAGGAGTTCTAGGTTGAGTGCGTGGACGCCGAGTAGTATTGTTAGTTCGTTGAGGAGGTAGGGGGTGGTGGGTTCGGGGTTAGGTAGGTCGTGGGTAGGTATGGTTGGCGGCGTTGTTGGGAATTGTTTTGGGAGTTTTTGGAGGATCGATTTTGTATGATTGATGGATACGTGGGTTGGTCAATGAATGCTATGTCGCCATCACCGCGCGCCGCGGAGGCAGAAATCGGGAGTCACGTAATCCCCAGCCTGATAGTAGAAAAATCGGACATCATACACATCCCCAACCAATGCAGATTACAAAGTACGCTATACTGCATTCCAGATCCGTCCTCATCGCCCCTGTAATTCACGACAACAACGTCCACACCGGTACTCCACTGTCAAGCCCGCGGAACACGTCAAAATCACATGTACCCGATAACTACATATCTCAAACCTCCCTAACTAGGCCACATCTCAAAACCCGCCGGTAGTAACAACCCCGAAACCAAAACTCCGGGGTCCGTTTCCATCTACACTCAATAAGCCCACATCCGTCCAGGTAGCATCAGTGAGTTTCGGTGCCCCAACCCATGCAGCCGGCTCATCGTTCATCCGATCTCCGCATCGTCAACGTCAACGTCAACGTCACATGGACACATCGCGGTCTACCTCTACTGTGAACAGCGCACGTGCTGCCTGCGCGAGCCCCTTGATCCGCTGCTTGGAATAGGACGTGCGTCGTCATCATTGTTCGTAAGCTATCGAGGTAAAGAAAGTCGTCGGCGAAGAAAAAGCAAAGACGCAGAACTGAAACCGGAGAATTCAGAGGAACCAGAGCACATGCTGCCTGCGCGAGCCCCTTGAGCCGCTGCTTGACATCACATGTGCGACCTTATCCTTGTTCGTCCGTTATTGAAGCAGGAAAAGGCAAGTCTTCAAGCAAGAAAAAAGCAAAGAAGCAGAATTGGAACCAGAGAATTCAGAAACAGAGCACGTGCTGCCTGCGCGAGCCCCTTGAGCCGCTGCTTGACACTACATGCGCGTCGTCATCGTTATTCGTACGTCGTTGCGTCGTGAGTGAGGTGGGTGGTCAAACGACAAGCTTTTAGTACAGTTGTCTTGAGCGGAAGCGTACAATAACTGTTGTGCCGTCGAGGTGTTCGGACGTCGTCGGAGCTCAAGTGTTCGGCTTTGAGACGTTACCTGAAATCGCAGTTTCGCCTGTTGGTATTCGTCCGGTAAAGGAAACCGCGAGACTGCCACCTGAGAACAGAGGAGATAAAGCGCATGTTGCCAGCCCAAGCCTCTTGAGTCGCTGATTGACACAACGTTTGTGGTGTTTTCGTTGCTCGTACGTCATCGCGTCATGAGTGAGGTGGCTAAACGAAAAGCTTTTGGTGCAGGTATCTTGAGCGGAAGCTTAGAACAAGATTCGGGATTCGTCCAGAAAAGAAAATCGCACGTCAACCACTTGATAGCGGAGGAAACAGAGCACGTTCTGACAGCGGATCCCCTTGAGCCGCTGCTTAACCCAGCGTTTGTGATGCTATCGTCATTCGTCCGTCGTCGAAGTATCAGTGGCTGAACGGCAAGCTGTCTGTACAGGTGTCTTGAGCCGCATCGTGGAATCATCGTTGCGTCGTCGAGGTATTCGGAAGTCGTCGAATTGTGCGCTGTTATCGTTGTTCGTCCATCGTCAGATCGTGAGTGGTTGAACAGCAAGCTTTTGGCGCAAGTGTCTCGAGCCATATCTTGGAATAACCGTTGCGCCATCGCCATGCTTGTCAAATGTCGAATCGTGATTGGTCGTCCAGCAAATAAAAGCAAGGGAGACTGTTGAACCCAGAGCAAAGTAAAGAGACAATGCGAACAAAGAGAAGTGGTGTCGGTGGACCAGAGAACCCGCTATGACCAGTGGCATTGGATACGGGAATCTGGAATGAAGAAATAGGCCGCCATCGATCTAGTGATGCCCCACAACAACAAAAGAAGGATATTCGTGCCGTCATCAGTTTTCGTGCCGTCGTCGATATTCGTGCCGTCGTCGATATTCGGAAGTCTTCGAATGGCGTATCGTCGCTTCGCCAAGCAAAGTAATAGAAAACCCCGTCAGACTCATTGCAAAGCAGAGAAAGCAAAGCAGACAGAGCAACCAGGGTAAAGTGGTACCGAAGGAGCCGGCACTCCCTATGACCAGTGCCATAGGACATGTCAGTCAGAAGGGAAGAAGCAGCCCGTAATCAATCTCGTGCTGCCCCGCAACAGCATGAATAAGATATTCGTGACCGTACAAGAAAAGAGCAGTCTTAAAGGCCCCAGAAACAGACCGCCATCATTTTCTTTGCCGCCCCGCCACAGCAAGAGAAGAATGTTCAAGAATGTGTGTTGTGTGGATTCTATTTGTAGCCGATGCCTGGCTCTGGATGTCTCGCCTTTCCCTGGCTCGTGGATTCTACTTCTAGCCGATGCCTGGCTGGCCGCTATCAATCCTGTGCTGCCCCCCGACAACGAAAGATGGATGCATGTGACCGTATGTTTTGTGGATTCTATTTTGAGCCGATGCCTGGCGATGTGGATTCTATTTTTAGCCGATGCCTGGCTGGTGGATGTCTAGCCTGTCCCTGGCTCATGGATGTCTTGCCTGTCCCTGGCTTGTGGAGTCTATTCTTTGCCGATGCCTGGCTGGTGGATGTCTAGCCTGTCCCTGGCTCGTGGATTCTACTTTTAGCCGATGCCTGGCTGGCTCTTATCAATCTCGTGCTGCCCCCCGACAGCAAGAGACGGATGTTTGTGACCGTGTGTTTGATGGATTCTATTCTTTGCCGATGCCTGGCTGGTGGATGTCTGGCCTGTCCCTGGCTCATGGATGTCTGGCCTGTCCCTGGCTCATGGATGTCTGGCCTGTCCCTGGCTCATGGATGTCTTGCCTGTCCCTGGCTCGTGGATTCTATTTGTAGCCGATGCCTGGCTTTGGATGTCTTGCCTTTCCCTGGCTCATGGATTCTATTTGTAGCCGATGCCTGGCTTTTGATGCTGCCACCTCAGCGGAATCTTATGGGATTCGGGAACTGGAACGCTCGCCGATCCGTTGGGATCATTGGGTTGCCGCAGTTGTCGACAGCCGACCATAGATCCGTCATTCGTCTTGACGTATTTGGTGGATCGGAGCCGATCTTGTACTGGCCCTCTAACTCCTCGATGCTAGACCCGTACATCTCGGCTTGAAGTCGCTCGATAAGCTCCGGAACAAGACTTTGGCGGATGATGGTGAGTGCATTTGTCTCCACAAGGTCGCGCACACCGTGCACTGCACGGATTTGGGCCAGAGTGATCATATCAGAGACAAGTGGCTTCTTGAAGATCTCTTTAACTCGGGTACTGAACGCCCCTGTGCTTTGAGCTGTCATGAGGAGCGGGTTGATCTTGGGGTCTGTCCAGTATTGTGTCGCGAGATCTTGCACTGCATCAAAGCCATTGTCTGCGATGGGAACTGCCTTGCTGCGGACTTCGACGTTGACCCAAAAGAGTGGAAGGTTCCTCGGCTTTCTCGTCTTCACGGCATCCTTGACCGCCGGTGAGTCAGCAGCGTTGAAGGTACCGGCCTGCATGTTGGACATTATGTATTGACTCATGGAAGTTGCAGCCCCGGCAACTGCCAAGAAGAATGATGCCGGTAGAGTCTTCAACTTCGAGATAGGGATGTCAGCGGCCGTCTTCTTCACCACGAAGACGGAAGGTCCTCGCTGTTTGGTGATCTTTTCGCCGTTCTGCTTTGTCTCGCCCAGATAGCTCAGCAGGTTTGCCAACTCCATCAAGTCATCGACTGAAGTGCAGAATCTCTCCAACCTGACTTTGATATCGAGCTTGCTGGCGTAAATACCAAGAGCTGCCATAACTGCAGACATGTCTGCGCCCGCTGCACGGACTTGCGAGTTCACGCAAAATTGAGGCCCAAATGCTTCACCGGTCTGCTCGACAGCAACGACCCCGTCCTCGTCAAAAAGGGCGACCTCGTCCGTATACTCGCTATTGCCATTCTGAGGTCTTGTCCGTTTGATCGGGGCAAGGGCTCGGGGCGCTTGTGCGTTCTGAGAAGAGATCGGGCGTTCATAGGCGTCTCTTGATCTCTTCTTCAATACCGAGGGGCTGGCAACATCCGCGGACTGGAGGTTACCCTGCGAGGATGCAGATGGAGTGACTTTTATGTTGGACGGAGCAGACGTCGAGCTAGCTGTTGGCAGAGAGGTAGCCGGTGCTAATCCCGTCTGTGCCGGACTGGTACCTTGAGCTGCTGCAGCTGAATTTGCTGCCGTGGACTTGCTTCGCACATTGAGGAATGCATTTCTGATAGCCTCTTCAACCGTAACGATGCCCTTGGGCTCTGAATCATTCGAAACGAAATCATCTTTCGCCCTTCTGGTGAGCCGGAAGTTCTCACGTATGTCCCTGTTCCTCGCCATCGTTGTCTTTGCTTGGGCGGGAGGCGGAGGTGCCGGGATGGTATTCTGGACAACGTCCATCTCGTCGCCTTGCTCGTTCGACTGTGTTGGTACAGAAGACTGGGCGGGATGCTGGGGCACCTGAAAGCTCTGATGAATACCCTCCATGGGACCGGAATCGTCCGACGGCGGATTCACGGTTGACTGGGGAGGCTTTGGACGTTCCAGGACACTGTTCTGAACGCCCTCCATAGGCCTCGACGTGTCCAGCTGCGTAGTCGATTGCGGGGGCAGCTGAGGCGCTGGGACGCTGTTTAGAACTCCTTCCATGGGACCGGAAGTATCTGGCTGCGTGTGCGTCGCCACCTGGTGGCTTGTGGCAGGCACAGAGTTTGACACCTCAACACCCCCCATCTGTGTATCCTCTGTAGTTGTGCTAGAAGTCGGAAGTACTTGGTTGGTGGGTTGGCTGTTGGGTACGTTCGTACTAGGCGTGTCCACCATATCCTCGTCCTGCGTTCCAGTGTCCATGATGCCTTGTGAGTGAACAGTTGAGGGTGCTTGACCGTTCGTAGAGCCTACGGGGATGAGAGACATGGAAGGGTGCGGTGTATGAACTCCAATAGGTGAAGGAGACACAGTCGAGCTTTGGTCGGGCATCGTGGGCTGACTTGTGCTTGGATCTGTGAGGCTGGACGCCGTGGTAACCGGTCTCTCCGCGCTCTGCGTATCATGGACGGGAGAATCATGCTGCTGGCGACTTGGGCTTGGGGGATGAGACGGTGTGGTAGGCGGGCCGTCACTTGCTATGGTGGTGACGTCGAGGTTACTTGCTGAGTCAGTAGTTGGTGTGTTCGCCGTTGACAGTGTATCCGCAACGCAACTGCTGGGAGAGTTGGGGAGTGGTGTTTCCTGCGGCAAAACATCTTCAACCTCCTGTCTTCTTAAGCTCGGACTATCTGGCGTCGTGGGCGGGTCGAGCGTGGATCCCTCTTGGTCAACCTGTTGCAGGATGGTGTTGAGAGCCGCACTGAGCTCTTCGCCGATGGATTCTTGCGATATGTCCGACTGCCCACCTCCATTCCCTCCAACAGCAAGCTCACCTGGCGGTGTTGCATAGTACAAACCGTCAGGATCGGAATCGTAGTCGTCCTCGTCATCTTGTGGCACTTGTTCTTCCACTTGCTCAGGCGCTGTAATTGTAGATGAGATGACTGACTGTACTCCAACGCCGTGCCCACTCTCGGGGCTTGTCAAAGAAACACTATTGGCGTGGGCCGGGCTAACTTCCGGGGTCTCCGGCGTACCAGGATTAATCAGAAGCATGGCGAAGTCTGATGCCAGTGAATCCATCTCAGCGGCACCCAAGCTGTTGGTGTATTCTGATGGTGTTTCATAACACACGCTGTCTCCAGTCTCATCGGATGATGTCGACATGGCCGGCTGGATTCTAGGCGCTGAGCCCCGGGGGGTCGGCTCAGGCCTGTTGTACTCCTCAGTCTGATTGATGTGCTCATCAACCATCGAGCTAACCGCTTCGGTAGACGTAGAGGGCCCGTTTTTGCCAGCCTGAATGCGCTGGATTGTTTTTTGGTGGAGCGGGAGGAGTGGAGCCGGGTAAGAACGGCGCCGCTGCGCGGCCCAATTCATACCCTGGACAGACGGGTCGATTTTGCGCCACCCATGCTTGTAGCGGGGGCGTTGTCCAGTCGAAGCAGAGGAGGGGATGCTTTCGGCGGTCTGGCAAGTGGTATGAATCGAGGAGTCTGGAGAGGGGGCGGGGGGGTCAGATCGACCTGCAACTGGAGATTGCTCAGGCAGAGGAGACGTCTCAAGGTGTGTCATTGAGCTGTCCAGCACGTCCGATGGAGCTTCAGTTGGAGCGACCGGAGCCTTTGATGTTATTTGTGCTGCGCTCGTTGCACCATTGTCTTGAGTGACAGGCTCGGTGGACGCCTCTCGGACAAGCTTCTGCCTCGATAGAAGTCTCAGTCTGCGCTGGCCGTCCTTAACAGTGTGAACTGGCGGGGGAGTTGGTGGTGAGAGGAGAGAGGCCTCGATACGAGCTTGGAGGTCGTCGTATTCGGCTGGCTCATCATCTGTGTGTGGCTGCTGCGGTGCCTGGGGCTCATTTGAAGGGCTGAGAAGGGAGGCTTGCGGCGTGAAAGGCGTTGGCGGGGTATTGGTCGGTGTGGCCGTCGTCTCCGTCAATTCTGACTCTGCTGGGGGGCGTGTCGTGGGCGGCGGCGGTGGGATTGCGGCTACGCGGGCTCGCGAGGCGATGGAAAGACCGCGCCATATGAAGAAGATAAAGAGGAGGACGGCGATCAATGCCAACAGATCGGTTTTCTCAATCGAGTCGTCGTTATGGGGTTCGAGCTTCTGCAAGAACTGTTTCGCTGTCGCGAAGTCGCAAGTCTTGCAATAGCGAAGTGATTCTAGGAAGCAGACGCCTGCGCTCCGTCAGCTGCCTGCATGTTGATAGCTCAATGAAGACAAAACGACTTACTCAGTAGGATTAGAACTTTCAGAAGGAAGAGAGACATCTTGAACGATACGGCACGAGCGCGCGTAGGCTTGCAGTGTTCGCAGTCACGATGCTGCGCGATCTGGGCAGACGGAGCGTTGACTCGACTGGAAGCGTTGGCGAACTGGCGATGTAATCGAGAGACACACGTTAGCGTTATGGGCAGGTATCGAGAAGATCTGAGCAATTTGCTAAGTGTGGTGATATAAGGGAAGTGTTGGTGGTGGGTGCGAGGAAGGGCAAGATCTTGTGCAGCGGCAGATGGGCACCCAACGCCACGTGACTGACAAACGCGCCGCGCGCCAATGACACGCAGTCTTGCAAATTTGCCCTGCCTTGCGACCTGTGAGTCACTCGCGGGGCTTGACTTTGCTGGATCTCTGAGCTGGTCAGCAGCTTGCGTGTGACGCCCTTTCCAGCATCGGTTACATCATCCCTCATGAGCCAGCCGAGATCTTGCAAAAGTACTTAGGAAACTTCTTATTGTTACACGCAGATATCTGTAGAAAACAATGAAAACAATGAGAACACGCATTTCGCTCTCGGCTCGCCTCATAATCAGCAGTGCCGTCGACAGTATCCGTTCCATTCCCTGCCTATGACCTCATCCAAAACACTCTTCCCAGAACCTCTGGTACCATCATAGCATCCTCAAGAGTCCGCATGCTCAGCTGCCAACTTTAAATTACCCTCACCCGCATCAGCCGATCTTGAGGGACAGTGGAATCCGTCTCACTTCCCGTGACTTGGGGATAGTCTTCCAGCTGCCTCTGGACCCCGCCGTCCAGAGGTCGAGCATTGGTCGAGTCGTAAGTGGAAATGGCTCAGGGCCCAATTGATATTGAGCTCGAAGTTCCTCGGCAGATTCGGTCTGCCCAGCCGCCAGCAACGTCCTGTACAGTTCAGGAGCGTAGTTTGCTTTGAACCGCTCCAAAGCGCCCGTAGAAACCATTGATCTTGCGTCGTAGATCGAGCGCAGTCTGACAAGCATCACCTTGTCATCGCTATGGGGCTCGTCCATCCACTTCTCCGCTGTCTTAGTTGCTGTGATCCCTTGTATCAGGAGCGGGTTTATCGCTGGGTCATGATCGTACGGACTCATCCCTTCGCCCTGGGGCCGCCACAGCACAATAGACGCTACCTTGTGGTAGGTGTCCACATTCAGCCAGAATCTGTCGACTTGTCGAATGTTCGAGATGCCAGCCTGCATTACTGTAGTCCGGTCTTCTTCCGTCCCTCTATTGTCCCTCTCCATCGTATCGATAATGAAACGCGCCATGGAGGTAGTTGCTCTCGCCATGCTCAAGTATATCTCCACAGGCAGTCTCCCTGATGTCGCGAGTGATTCTGCGTTCCTGGACTCGATCTTTGCGCCATCATGTCCGTGGCGCTTCATGTACAACGCCAGTCTTCGAAGCTCAGTCAAAGCGTCGGAGGATGTCACCAGGCCTGCATTGAGGACTAAAGCATTAAGCTTCGTGCTGTATATGTTTAGGGTCTTGGCACCGTTGTTAGGATCGCCTTCAGTCGCCATCATCTGTCTCACCACGTCGAAAGACGGGTCGAACGCTTTGGTGACCTTGTCCAGTTGTTTCAAGCCCTCCTCATCGAAGGCGACCTCTCTTTCCGCATCCTTTCCAGCGATAGGGAGTGCCCTCGACTTTTTGGAGTTTGGCTCAGAACCTTCCATGAATGGAATGGTATGTCTCGGCGAAATCACTTGAGCGCCAGTGGTTGGCGACTTGAATGGGCTAGGTGCTACACCGAAGGTGAAGACTGGGGGTGTAGATACGGTAGTTGGGCCACATGCTCTAGAGGCTCCTGCATGGCCGGCTGACACAAAAGTGAATGATGACAGAGCCACTTTCGGTGTCTCTTTGGTGGTCTGAGATGAGGCAGGTACCTCGCTAGAGCCGATAGAGGAAGCGGTGACTGGAATGATGGGATGTTGTCTGGCGGGAGATGTACCAAAGGTAGATGTTGCTGTGGGACCAAATACCACAAGTGGGACTACGGGGCCACTTGTTGGGACTTGACCATGAAGAGGCTGACCGGCACCTCTAGAAAGGTTGCTCGAGTCGCCAATTTGCACGGGAGTAATGGTGGCGTTTGGTTTGCTATTCTGCTCCAATGCACCAGGACCGCTATTTGTGATGCTTGGATGCATGGTCTGAAAAGGTCCAGCAGGATGGCGAGAAGGAACCACAACTGGTGCAGGTGGCATCGGCAAGATCGTCGAAGACCCAGTGGTAAACATGCCGTGGATATGGCTCCGCGGATAGAATGCATGCCCAGAGGCATGTGGCAGTGTACATGAGGTAAATGACGTGGCCGGTGTGAGACTCTTGGCTTGGCTGCCAACGGTCTGGGAGCTAGAAGCGGTGTTGCCCTGATCGCTCGGTGGAGGCTCTGGTGCCTCTGTCATCAAGCTGTCTCTTATCTCCGAGGTAATTTCGGTCGTATTTGCCAGTGTGTATGAAGTCAGTGCCGTGGTTGGTGCAGGACTCGAGACCTGGTTGCCAAAGGTCTGTACCGAACTAGGCTGCGTCGGCAGAATCGTCGAAGACCCAGTCAAGCCAACGCCCTGAATATTGCTCTGCGCAACGGAAGATAGCCCAGTAGCACTTGGAAGAATGGATGAGGTAAGTGAGTTGGTTTGTGCGAAACTCATGGCTTGATTGCCAACGGTCTGGGAAGTCGAAGCATTGTTGGCCTGCTTGCTAGGTGGGGCCTCTGGCGCCTCTGTCATCAAGCTGTCTCTTATCTCCGAGGTAATTCCAGTCGTATTTGCCAGTGTGGAGGAATTCAGGGCCGCGATTGGTGCAAGACTCGAGACCTGGTTGCCAAAGGTCTGTACCAAACTAGGCTGCGTCGGCAGAATCGTCGAAGACCCAGTCAAGCCAACGCCCTGAATATTGCTCTGCGCAACGGAAGATAGCCCATTAGCACTTGGAAGGATGGATGAGGTAAGTGAGTTGGTTCGTGCGAAACTCATGGCTTGATTGCCAACGGTCTGGGAGGTCGAAGCAGTGTTGCCCTGCTTGCTAGGTGAGGCCTCTGGCGCCTCCGTCATCAAGCTGTCTTCCTTTTCCACTTTTCCTATTCTCGCCACATCTGTGGATGTATTGACCAGGAAAGTCTCCACTCGAGTTGAAGTAGATTCGTATGGGAGCTGGGGTGTGCTATCCTGGGCACTTCCATCACCATTGCTTGTGGCCAATGGCAGCGGGTTGGCATTGCGTATGGGCTTATCTTCTTTGACGCTGTTCATGGTGGCGACGACTTGCTCGGTAGCAGTAGTCTTCTCAGAATCGGCAGAGTAAGTGATGGGGAACGATGGTGCGGCGAACGATGTAGACAGCGTCGGGGCAAAGACTGTTTCCTGATCCAAGGCCGGGCGCTGCAAGCCCACGTATCGCGCCATCACCATCGGTGTTTCGACATCAACGCTCTCATTCGCCGTCTCAATCAGCTCCATGTCCTCCTTTACAAGTTTTGGAGCCGTATCGGGCTTCACCACTGCCGCAATGGAAGATGTGTTGGCCTCGACCTTGCTCTCCTGCTCATCTCTTTCTGTCGCCTCTCTGGTGGGACCCCCTGGCTTGTTGCTGGACTGTTCATTCTGAGGTTCTGATACTCGCGTCGTCGTCACCCTGTGACGATTGTGTGGAGCCTGAAGCTCGTCTTGGTCGTTGCTACGAGGGCTTGGCCGGAGAGTCGGTGCCCGTGATGGCTTGTTGAACTTTGCCGGCATCACAAGGAAAGTATTGGGAGTGGAAACACGGGCTGGTGTTGCGATGGATGGTTCGCGGTCTGGGGGTGGTGCTGGAGCCTTCGGTATGCCCGTGGATGGAGACGAACTCGGGGCGCCGGCTGAGCAGGGAGTCGAGGACGGGTTGCCAGAAGTTTCAGGTGCCGACGCTGATGAGGGCTTGTTCAACAGCTTAGGTTTGCTATCCACGGCGAGATGTAGGGCCTTGGTTGGTGGATCCCAATTGTACGATCGCCAATTGAACACCAGCAGTAAGAGAAAGATCAGGATCATGACAACAATGATATGGTCGGTGGTTTTAAGGATGGTCCTTGGAGAATCTTGGATGCAATGGAGTGTATGACGCTGAAAGATGTTAGCATAGTAAATGTCGAGATGAGCGTGGGAAGATCTTACCGCAGTGCCAGTCACCATGGCTTGAATGTCTGCATTGGCGTTCGCCAGGATGGTCTTGACGTATGACAGAATGAGACTCGGCATGGAGTTGGCATTTCTGAAGCCCAGAAATATTAAGTCGAATCGCAATGACCTAAACAGCAACAGAAACACTTCGAGGAATCAGCAAAAGACAGCATATGTTTTGTGACTCAATCAAGACTTACCAAGGGCGCATGCGAGCATGCGATCGACTCTCGTCATGCTATTGATGGATGCGCGATGCGCAGAAAGTCTTCTGGAGCTTGATGTGATCTCGATAATAGCGGACACAAGTATAGGGCAGATGCTGGCTTTGCGTGGTTACGATCCAACGTTGCAAAGGAAGATAGAGAGTGAGAAAGAGCCTGGCTATGTAGACTGTGGTTGTTCGTGAGCGACAAGAATGGAATTGCGGTGGATGTGGGAGAGAAGAGCGAGGATCAAACCGCGTAGGCGATATTGTTGACACAAACGGGCGACTGACTAAGCGCCGTTTGGCTGCCAGTGACGTCCACGGCTGCAAACGCGCGCGCCCCTTGACTCGACCCTTCCAAAACCGGGGCTGTTTTGCAATAGGCTCCGTAGCTGCGGGTGACCATTTACAAGCCTTCTGACTGCTTCTCAAGCTGCAGATATTGCATCCTAATCCCGCTGCCTCTCGGTATCTCAGCTGATCTTCTCCATCTGATCAACCACAACCTCTCCAGAACGCCCTCGGAGCCGCCCTGCCGTAACCTTCGCTGTAGATCGTTTGAGCCTCCGGATCTTAACCCGAGTCCTTCCATTACACTTCCATACTTCGTCGACAACAAGAACTTTGGATCCACCTTCCAGTGTCATTGGGATCCTTACAAGAAGCCGCATACGCTGCTCACCATGGCTCTTGCGCGGCTTCTACAGTGGATTTCATATCATACCGCAACCTCGGGCCAGGCCCCGAGTGACACAGAAGAAGACGAGCAAAGCCAGCTGAGAGGCCAACAGTGTAAGCACTCACTTCGCTCAAAACATAGCACCTCGTGATGATACTAGTACCCACGAGGCCAACTTCTTTTCGCTACCACCAACTTCCAAAAACAGACACTCGAGCTAGCCACCTAAGACGATGACGGAACAGCATGGCAATGGTGGGGATGAGATCATGTGTCTCCCACAGTCTACAAACTCGCTATGCGGGCCAGCATAAGGCTCACAATCTCATGCGATCATTACACTTGCAAGCCATGAAGCCGTGCCTTCTAAGTTATGGAAAACTATGTTGATCGATCAGCCGATCAAATGTATCAAGAGCAACGGGCTGCCCAACCATCGCGACGACTGGCGGTACTACCGTATATTGAAATTGTATTTAAACTTTGAGTGCATCTTGGTGAATTCCATCGAAAGGGAAGACTTTTCATCTCCTTTATCATGCCCATAAATGTCCCGCACTGCGCATACCTGCAGAAGATTTCATGGCTTACAACTCGCTTAGGACCTCGAGATCTCATGTCTTAATCGTCTATACCAGAAGAAGATCTCTCTTCACATCCGCTATATCATGATTCGCGAGCCGGCAACAGTATACACCCCCAAGGGCTCGAAAATATACATGAACTACATCTTCAGACTCAGCACCGACTTGCGAATCCGTCGTACCTGGATTATACGGAAACCCAGCAATGGTATCCCAGTATGCAATTCTTTCCAGACTGCTCGATGGGGCCATCGGCGAGGAAGCCCAAAACCCTCACCTCGAGTCGCGCATTGACGGCATCGAGGCGCACGAGAATCTGTGATTAGAGCGCGAAGCCCGCTACGATTTCATATTCGACCGATATCTCGAAGGCACGTTAGATTACGATGAAGAAACGTATATCGATGATGATGGAGATATATGGAAATGTCATCCCGAAGACCCAGAGTCTAGCGATAAAAAGATTCCTGGGCGTCGGGGCCCTGAAGGTCCAGATTACGGCGGCAAGAAAATGATTTTGCATGATATCAAGAAAGTCAGACGAGATGTAGCCACCTTAAACGACGTTAGTATCTTTCCGCACAAAGGCAATGCCCGACTGCGCAAACTTTACGGCGACCAGTGCGCGAGAAGAATGCTGGCGGAGGGATGAATGGTTGTGTGGTAGGGTATACTTCGAGTTCTTGTACAGCATCTTCCAACACGAAGTTAACGCCCGTCTACGCGAGTACTGCGGTGGAGATGGCGCGAGACAAAAGCTGGCGGACTATGCTGGAGATGCGGACTCTTTCAGGATTTTCCCCATGGGTTTGATGTAGAAGTGGATAGTCTTCGGGGCAGGATTTGCTTTTCATTTTTGGAACAACATGATTTAGGCATAAATTAGTAAAGAGAGATGGATGGTTGAGTGCGATGGCCTTCTTTCCATTCTTGTATCAACACAATGTACGCGAACTTTCCAGAAGTCGTCCTCATTTACAAAACTAAAGCAGCTCCTTAATCAGTGATTGATTTTCACACCTGCACTGATCCCCATCTCCAGAAACAGCAACACCCCTTGAACCGCGATGCCATTGTACTCTGTCACAGGGCCTGAAGCCAGATCGAAAAACAATCACATCCGCTTCAGGCAGCTTACCGATGTCGTTATCTGATACAGCATTACAGCAGGTAGACAAGCAAGTCCACACAAATACAATGTCCAGTTTCACTTCCGCGCCTGTAGAAGGATTGTAGCAATCAGAGCTGCCAATTCCAGGACATGCGTTTTCCCACCAACAGCCCAGAGACCGTGAGCCATGACTTCATCTGAGCTCTTTCCAGTTGCACAGTTCAGCTCCCAGCAAGGAGCTCACACAAGGCAGAAAGAGCCCAGCACCATATATCGAGCAACCACAAACTCCTGCGCAAGCCTTGCTCATCTTATGACCATATATTCATCTGGCTGGGCACCCTACACATTACCCTAGAACCCAAAAGAGTCCAACAAGCTATTCGCATCCGGCTCCTTAAACTGCGTCGGCGGCGGTTTCTTCTTCTCCTCCTCCCCTATTTTCTTCACTCCATTAGCATCACCATTCCCATTCCCATTCGCGACACCATCCTCAATCCCCGACCCAGCACCACCCAAACTCAAATCCCCAAACCCATCCAGCATACTCGGCACCTGCCCCCCATCCGGCAAATCCTGCACAACCAAACTACTCCTCCTCCGCAACAACTTCCTCGGATCCAAATCCGCCGTCCCAGCAGAATGCCTCGGCATCCTCTCCGGCAGTTCCCCAATTCCTCCAATCCCCGCTTGCGTTGGCAGCAAGAACTCCCACCCCCTCACCAAATCCAAGGCCAAGGCGTCGCATCCCATCCTCTCATACAACCTCGCAGTGTGGAGCACAAACTCCCATTCCGCTCTGGGCGAGACGCTGAGGGCGCCGCGGAGAGTGAGGAGGGAGCGGGAACGGAGTTGGGCGTAGAGGACGAGGTGGGCGGGGTCGGAGGTGAGGAAGGATTTGGAATGGAGGGGCGGGGAGGGGGAAGAGGGGGAGGTGGGGGAGATGAGGGTGGTCAGGGGGTCCTGTTTGAAAAGAAAACAGGTAGATTAAGTTAGTTGAAGTTGCGGAGAGATGTGGATGGGAAAGGGGTTCGAAGACGTACCATGAGTGCTCGGACGGCATTGTCGCGTTTGCCGAGCATCCAGAATGCCCAGGTGGCCATCCATCTGTTTCCGTCTCTCGCGGCCAGAGGGAGCACATTGTCGGTTAGGAAGGCTCGTAGCACAGGCCCGTCGTCGCCTTCGTAGACGCGCGCGACAGCGATCGCGAGCTGCAGATCTCCCATCCGCTCGCTGATGATGCGCACTGCGTCCTTCAGCTGATCTGCCAGCAGGAAGAAAGCAGCGGCGTACTCGAAGCGCTGTTTTCCCATGAGCGCGTATGCGTTCTTGAGTGCGGCGGTCCGCCAGCGCGGCTCGGCGAAGTTGTTTGCCAGGAGCCGGGAGGTGGCACCTTGCTCGCGTGACCAGGTTGCCATGCGCCAGAGACCTTGAAGGACAGCTTTTTTGTGCAGGGCGAGGTAGTACAGACTGCAGTCGACGGGGTTCCGCTCATCGGTCTTGGTGTATTCGTTGCGTGCTATGATTTCGAATTGGGCACGCTGGTTTGGATGTTCAGCACAGGCGATATATACGAGCGTTTGGAGGGAAATGCTTACCAGTGCGGTAATGTCCGTCATCCACATGAACATACCAACTTCCCTTGCATGCACCCATTGCATCTTACCCTGCCAATGTCTCGACACCAGATCCACAAGGATATCCTGACTGCCACTATGAAACGCCCACGTGATCTCTCTCCAGCTGATCATCCTCTTTCCTCCCTCGCTCCTGTCAGCGGCACTGCGGAGGAAGTGTTGTCTCAAGAACAGTAAGAATCGTCCTGCATTGTCGTCGATGCTGCGACGATGTTTCTCGACAGTGCCAACGCACTCGACTATATCGGCGAGGTGGAACTGTTCGCGATGGGATAATTCCGGTACGGACTTTGTGGCAAGGAGCTCGTTCAGGGTCGCTGCTATTTCTTCGGTGACGGCGGCTGGCTCGTCAGACTCATCAGAGAAGTCCGCGTACGAGGAATGGAGCTCCTTCTGCGTGACTGTGTGAACGGTGTTCTGTGATTATGAGATGAGCATGACTTCCGAGACAACACCCATGAGCGGCCACTTACCTCTTGGTCATCTGAGAAGTCCTCAGGTGACATTCCCAGAAAGGTATCAAACGCATCGCCTTCAGTGTAGAACTTCAATATCTTGAGCAGCTTGATGAGTATGCGCTGTACGAGCCCCAGCTTTCCGGCCAAAACACACTGCGCCAGCAACTGCGGATGATAAATCGGCAAAGGCCCATTAAGACGACTGACAAGAGTGAAAAGGTTGACCTCAGCGTTCTTGCGAGCGTCGAGACGCAGATCAGGGAGTAGGCCATCGGATAACTCAACGTGCTCATCTTGCACGAAAAGCTGGTTGCCGGCGCCGATGACAAGATTGCCGCTGCCGAGCCAGACTGAATCACCGATAGGGTGCGGCGTGAGGTCTCTGATGCGAATCTCACGAATTGGAGCCCAGGATGGTCCGCCGTCAAGGTAGTTGAAGCGGAGCTGGGCGTAGATGACAACGCGGTGTGGGAAGCCGACGGCGAGGACTGATTGATTGTCTGGAGTGGAAGACCAATCGAGGTCTTGAATGGAGTCGTGGCCCTGGAAACGCTCTTCATGTTCGAGCTGTGCGCTTCGAGTGCTCCAGATAGTCAAACCTGTCTTCTCTGCATCAACCAAAGCAGCTTTACGTATGGACGTGCCGCTGGCTAAGGACGGATTGTCGATGCCAGTCTCCACCGTAGACGTGAGCAGCCATTCGATCTTCCTCTTCTCGGTCTCCACTCGCGCAGTCCAGGACTTGATGATACCGGTTGTTGTGTACGAAATAGCGACGTCTCGCGCGAACGTGTCAAGGAAGCCAGAAATCACAGGAGCAGTCCCAGCCGGGTCGACAGGCAGAACGAAAGCGAGATCATCGCCAGAACCGAGATCGAAAGAGCAGAGCTCTTGGAGGGATATACTGCCTTCAGCATTGACTGATTGCCTTCTGATATGACCAGGTCTGCCATGTTGCTTGACGGGCGCATCTTTCGGTGGTATCCGAACTTCCCAAGCCAGGCCATTCATCTCAGAACTTATCGTCGCGAGATGCACGCAGCCACTGTCAGCCTCGATCTCCGGTATGAGGATCAGGCAGAGGGGTTTCCCTTGGAGATGGTACTCGCAACGCGCGACTTCGCATGCTTTGGGCCCTCGCGCGTCCCAGAGCGATATGGCTTCATGATGCAGGTATACCACAAAGTCGCCTTCCTGTAGCAGAGCGGTACGGTGGATGTGCTCGCTGACATCGACTGTGCTATGTCTAGCCAGAACAGTTCCTGACGACTTGGTAGTCTCTTGCTTCCACACCACGATCTCATTCCCAGCTGTTCTTGAAATGAGCGACCGACCTGTTGCTGTGCGTACTACTTTCTTGATGGCGCCCGAGTGTCCGGTGAGGACGGTCTCTCTTTCGAGCCTCTGCTCTTGATGGGGCGCAGGGTCAAAGAGCAGGTCAACCTTGCCCTCCAACCATTCCAGCCTCCCATCAAAATGATGCATGAGAAGGGTAAACGAGTTTCCATGTGCAGCCCCACAGAAACCATAGAACTGAACATTGTCTTCGATAGGGGATGGATTCTTGGCGAAATGTAAGCGCAACCCTTCTACATGCACCACGTTGAATATGTCAGTCGTCTTTCTCGCTTTGCATCCTACGCTCTCCAGTCCCCAGGCTGACATGTTGCCTCTATCGTCCAGCACCACGCACACTTCTGGCGTCCGATTCGCAACCTCGATCAGGTGGTTCAATGCATGCGACTGCTCCTTTCCCGCATCTTCAGAAGCCTGCTGAACCGCTTTCTCCGTGGCAATCGCAAAGTCGGCGCTATCGATGAAAAACGTATATCTCTTCCTAGATTTCGCACTCGGATGTAATGTGCGGGGCTTGATAGAGTCGTGAAGGTCAATCTCTGCCCACAGGTTGAACACACCTGGTCCGGTGTGTACATCGCCGCCTGTCCAGACCCTAACCTTGTCGTCCGCACAGATCGTGTACAGCACATTCTCAATGAGCTGCTCTTTATGCCTCGGCCTCCTCCAATGTAATCCCGTCACAGTCTTGGGATGCGGCAGGTAGGCGACGTCGAACCTATCCGCCACGCTACCGAAGCTGAGACGATGCCATATCTTTACTAGACGATCGTATGTGGACACGGAGGCAATGAAGGTGGCATCGTAGGAGAAGTGGGCTGCTTTCGCGGGCGAGGACAGCTTTGCAGACCAGAGCTGCTCGCCGGGATCATGGTGTGTAGAGAACAAGGTAAGGCGGGCGCTGCCAATGAGAAGCTCCTCTGCAATACCCCAGGAGAGCGTGCGAACGGTATCATCGGGGTCCGAAAGCGTAAGGGTGTGTTGAAGAGACCACTGTAGACTTCTTAACATCAAGGTCACAAGGGTCTGTTTGACAGGAAGCACCTACTCTCAGCGCACCCTCGTCTAACCCGTACGGTTTGTACACATGAACAGCTTTCGGCGAAGCTACAGCTATCTTTCCTGACGCCTCATCCAACACAACAGCTACCAAGTTATCCTCATCTTCGTGGTATGTGGTCTGCAAGAGGGTTCGCGGACCGCCGAGGATTATGAGGGCGTTGCCGGAGATATATGCCTATACAGTCGCCTTTGTTAGCCTTGTACCAACTCAACATGAAACCCAATACTCACAATGATCTGCCTTCCTTCCCAGAGCCCGGTTGTCACAGCGGCGAGCTCTGTGTTGGGCCGGCCGGGCAGGATGGCGCGCATGGGCGGATGAGGTTGAGAACGGCTTTAGGTGCCAAGCATTGTTCTGACTACAACGAAGAGCGAATACAGAAAAAGCGCGATTTCAAGAGGGGTGAGGGAGTGTAGGAACGAGTTGACGCATAGGAGCTCCATCAAGCTTCATGGGGTGACGCTTGCAGTTGCGGAGCGCGCCCGGAGATCATGACTCGTGGTAGGGCTGGCTATCCCAGCGGCTATTTACATCTCGAGTCATGCAAGATGGTCAGGCTCAGTCTTGTGCCACCATAATCGTCCAATCAACGAGACAAAGGAAAGATTGATCATGCAAGGGGATCGAATAGTGATTCTCGCCATGAATCTGTTCATCTTGGGTTGCCGGAGAGCAGTCTAACACTGCTGTCGGATCATCCCATCTACGACAGCTTCCAAGTCTGCTTCTCCTTGCCCGCGCCCTCAACCTCCCAATCCACACCAATCTCCAACAAGCGCGAGTTCTCGCCCTTCTTCACGTATTCCACCTGCCCAGAGATCTTCTGGCCCTTCTTCAAAGACCCACCCTTCTTAGCACCCTCGAGAAGCAGAAGCCCAGACTCCCAATGAGTCGGCTTGCCTCCAGGTCCAGTCGTGAACGCATTGCCCGGTTTCGACGCATCCCACTCCTCGGCCCTCGCATCAGGCAGCAGGACCATGTCACGAGAGGGCAGGAAGAAGGTGTCGAACCAGATGCACCAGCCGTCCAGGGCGTCGATGTCTTTCTCCAGCTCGACGGAGAAGTTTCTGATGAAGACGAGGTCTTGCAATGTGACTGTGTGCAGGGGAAGTTGCACGAACTGGGAAGATTTGCCAGCTGCAAAGGATGTCAGCTTACGTGTCCGGGTGCCCTAATCATCACCGTTACTTACCAAGTTTGCTGGGCGCCAGACTCTTGACCCTGATGTCCTCGACAATCTTGTCCATCATGGCAGTCATGTTGAAGCCGTAGACATCGCGCCAGAAGTCAACAGTATCCGAGACGTAATCCTCATCCGCGAATGGGGCAATGTGTAGCGTCGTATGACTTGGCACCATCAGGCCCGTGTCCTTAAGGTACCTGTCTCTCGCCCACAGCACGCTGTCGAACATGGCCTCGTACAGCAGACAGTAGCCCATCCATTCCGAGACAATGATATCCACCTTGTCCACTGGCAACGTGACTTCCTCAATTTTGCCGCGGAGGCAGGTGATCTTGTCCGAAAGGCCATTTGCGTGAACATTTATGACAGCCTTGTCGATGATCGAGCTGTTGTCAACAGCAATGACTTTGGCGGCACCAGCCTTGGCAGCAAACATCGACAGAATACCCGTTCCGCAACCAATGTCGAGCACTGTCTTGCCAGCGAACAGGTGCTTGTTGTCGTAGATGAAGTCGCGGTAACCATCTGTACGAACGCTGTCCTTCAGCATGGTCTCGTGGATGTCGTTGTAGCCGTAGGAGTCGAAGTATCCACCCTCGGCGTTGGACTCTTTGGTGTCTTTCGATCCGGAAGGTCCGGCGGCATCGTCGCGCTCGTTCCAGCGCTGTTCGAGGGTCCGCGAAACGGCTTCTTGGTAGGCTGTGAACTGCTCCTGCATCTTCTTCAGCTCCGACTCAAGCTCTTGGACCCGCGTGGCGTCGTTTGCAGGGCCGGAGACGGCGTCGTTTGCGGGCTCCTCCGTGCTGTCTTCCAACTCGTCGAGACCGAACAGGAAAGCGTCGTCCTCGAGGACTGGCTGGAGGTACTTGTCATCTTCGAAGACGGACTTCGATGACACGTCCGGCTTGGTGTGTCCTTCCTTGGCTTGACTACGGATGTAGTTCACGAGCTTAACGCTGGAAAGAAAGTCCAGGCCTGCGATTTTCAGTTAGTAAGGAATTCTTCCTCAAAGTACAAAATGTAGTGCACAAATTCAGACTGAAGGCATTTTCTTCTCAGAATCCAAGGGACATATGACACTGGAAAGCCGTCCACATGAAAGAGGCCAACAACCCACTGGATTTCTCGCAGGTGCCGTGGGGAAATCACGTGACATGGAATAAACAATCAGACGAGAAAGCAGAAATAACCATAAATCAAGGAGAATTACGGACCCAGTCTCTTCTGGACGTCAATGAAGTCAAATTGATACCTTTGCTTGCAGTCCTCAATCATAGCCTTCGCATCCGGAAAAGTTTTGTCGTCGAAAAGGCCCACAACCTGCACGCTCTCGACATCCGGCTCCGCATCCTCCCAGCCCTCGTCGTCCTTCAGGTCCAGAGGATCCGAAGCCGTGTCCGAAGAATTCGAGGAATGCGACATGGTGTTGGCGGTTTTCTGATTATTTGCTTGCTCGCTGCATCTCTGCAGACGAGAATTGGAAAAGAGAAACCTTGAAGGTCGGCGAAATCTTGTTCCGATCACGCCCAACGTCGAATCGAGGGAGATGAGTATCATTAGTCGTAATTTGGATTGGATGCAATTTCGTCTCTATCGTGGCGTCTATAGTCCCAACAAGTTCCGCCAGCGTGGTTGTCAAAGAAAACTACCTTCTGGTAAAACTTTGAACTCTGGCAAACGCCTCGCTTCATCCGCCATCTCGCAACACCCGTCGATCGCGATGCCGCAGCCTTGCCAGGTTCGATCAGTGTGAACCTTGAGGTGCGCGAGTGGTGGAGGATGAAGAAACAAGACTCGTTTCGCCAAGTTGATCGTCGAAAGAAATAACACGAATAGAAACCGTTCCCTCCGGCAAACGCCTTGCTCTATCCGCCATGTCGCGACACCCGTCAATCGCGGTGCGCTCCTTCCGAGTTTGATCGATGTGAAACTTGAGAATGTGCTGGTAATGGGGTATGATGAAGTCCTCCAACATAAAAAACCTTCCTGCAAACCACTTCCCTCAGACAAACGCCTTGCTTCATCCGCCATCTCGCGACGACCGTCGATCGCGATGCAGTCTTCCCAATTCAACAGAGGTGAACCTTTGGGAATGCGCAGGTGGAGGGCATGGAAAAGTTCTCATCGTGTAGCTTGTGCGTGATGAACATGCGATGGCATGCCTGCAACCCACGCTTTCCGGTAAAACCAAACATCCCACCCAAGTACCCAAACGCCGAGCTCCACCCATTCACCACACACTAATCCACCGATAACGCCTTCGAAGTCTCTCTGACCTTCTTCCTGCTCTCATCTGCCTCACTGCTGTCGGCTTTCCTCTTGCGCCTCGTGGTCATCGTCTGTGGCCTCTCCACGGGCTTACGAGTCCGCATCGATCTGCCTTGAACAGCGCCCTCCGCGGCGGCCTTGGCTGCCTCGATGGCTGCATCGTGGATTTCATCCTCCCAAGTCTTTCTCGAGGTGTTTGCGGCGTCTTCGTAGTACCACGGTCCACGATACATTCCCGAGCCCTTCTTCAGCTCAGCGCCCTTCTTTTCAGACTCAGTGGCTGCTCGAGTCTCCTCCAGCTGCACCGCTTCGCCTGCTGATTCCGCTTTAATCGGAATCATGAGGCGCTGCTGTGATGCTGCAGCCGCCATTGGTTCTGGCTCGGCCGAGCTGACAGGCTCGCCAGTGGCTGGTCGAGTCTTCTCGGGCTGCACCACATCACCTGCTGACCCCGTCTCCGTCGGAGTTTTGAGGCGCTGCTGTGGTTCTTCGGCAGACGTTGGCTTCGGCTCTGCCGAGTCGACCCGAGGTGATGAGGCGGTCTCCTTGGCAATCTGCTCTGTGGCTGTGTTGCCGGTCTGGAGCGCCACAGCCCCATCAACCTCCATCTCCTCGGCAGGCCTCTCTGCGTGTGCCGTGACTTGCGGGACCTTGGGCTGCGTTTGTCTCGACCGTTTGGTGGCCGGGATCGGTTGCGCCGCATCGTCCATCTCCTGAGCTTTCCGCTTCTCTGCAGTCCGGGGATTGGCCGACTGGGACTCCGCCACCTTAGGGGATTTGGGTGAGCGAAAGCTGCTTTGGAGAACGTTCGTGACTTGCGGCTGCACTGGAACTTGAGGAGTGGCGTGGGCGCTACGCCTGCGCGGCTGTGGCGCGACGACGGCAGCTGTCTTGTTGATGTGCCTATTTTTGGCAGGTGGAGGATCGCGGACGCTGATGTTCTTTTCCACGACAGGGAGACTGTCCTGCCGCTGGCGTTCAAAGTAGACCAAGTGATTGCTTTTTGGGTGCTTGTCGAATCTGATGTCCGAGATGGGGATGTTCATGTCTTCTTCCCTGTGCATGCCGTACAGAGGCCTGGGGTACTTCTTTGCCATCTCTTGGTCTTCTCGCCGCTCTTGATGGGTGGCGCACTTCAGATATGCTGCCAGTCCAGGGAATTTGTGCAGTGCGCCGGCTTTTTGGAGCGCGCCATTCCGGCCGCCAGTGCTTGCCTTGGGCATATTTGCGGCAGACTCGAGATTGGTGCTCTCGTATAATTCGCGACAACAACACTGTCGCGCTCCGTGCTCGAGCGACGCGTTGTGCGCGTGTCAGTCGGTCGCGATGAAGTTGCTAGGCTGGTTGAGCAGTGTTAACAGATCGCGGTGGGTTGCTGTACTGATGTGGTAGTGCGGGGTGTGTTTAGGAGACGGAGCGATGGCGAGGGCGGGCGGGCTTTTATTTGCGGCCGCCTCCAAGCTCCGTAAGCGAGCCTAGGTGAGTGAAACATTCACCTCAACCCATCATGATAGGCACCAATGGTCAATGCGCTGCAACCGTATTTCTCTGTGATGCTGATCGTGTCATTTCCCTTTTCCTAAATCTTGAAAAATGTATACTTGTCTTTACGTACGGCCAAAATTCCGGATGAAGTGAAGATGAGCTGCTATTTCAGGCCATCATCGTCGAGTGATCCACCAACCAAGTCCTGCTCATGTCACCGTTATGATTCAAACGAGGGATGAAGATTTTTGCAGATCTCTACGGACATGCGACATTGAAAGAAGCACTGGATGCACCAAACCTAAGGCAGGCAAGCTCAGCGCAAAGATCCAACACGAAGCAGGGATGGTGGCCGCATATTCAGTAGCTCTAGGAGCGCTGTAGACCCACCTCGATCTACTACATCGAGGATGTAGCGAATAGGATTACGCGATTCGACAGCGCACGTTATATATCGAGAACAAGTAGCAGACTTTGGAAGCTCTTGAAACACACCAGCGATAGATTACGCTCCAAACTTGCGAGCGCAGGCTTGCACTGCGAGAATCGTGTTTCCAAGCATAGCGGATTGACAAGAACGAAGAACTTGCGAAGAAACGAGCCTGAAAGTAGATGCTCTCAAGATCTTTCTAGACCAGGGCACAAAGCCACGCTCTGTTGCGGCCTCGAGCCATTGACTTCACTTCTTCGTTGGTAGCGTACAGGCTCCATCCGGCTTGACACTGATCAGCGTGTTTTCAAGAAGATTCTGAACTCGATCCCATATATTTTATGGCTTAGACTTGAAGGTGAAGATTCATCTGCGGTGCAGTTCGCCACTCGCCGAGCAGACTCGAAATCCGGCTCTGAGGCGCTCCTTCTTCAATCTTGTAGAAGAGTACATTCTTGGTGGCTAATGGAGCCTGAAGCGTTTGACCTTATGCCAGGTTGCCCATGAGCCAGGTAGTAAGACAGATGCTCGAATGCACCTCAAGGAAATCCAGATGAGACGTGACCGATTCCCGTTCATGGTGTGGAATGTCTGACGATCAATGACTTTCCCTAATAGGGTGCATTCGTTGCGAATTGGGCACTTAACAATGATCGACTTCATGAAAGTTGATATAGTTACATACAACTTGAGAAAAGGTCTAGGAAAGACAAGGTGCATCAGAAACTTTTACTGGCCTGACGACCAATTCAGCTCGCTGTATGGAACTTGACTAGATACAGCGTACTGCAGTAGTCGAATCTAAGACGACTCGCGGTGATACAATGACTGAAATAGCCAGCTGAATTATGAGCACGTCTTGTCTCACTGCGAGTGCGGCAACTTCTTTCAGTGTCCAACCCCCTTCCAAGCCCTGAAGCCCTTTATCCAGCGGCGAAGATCAGCATGTGTATCCAAAGTACACGCACATGGCGTGCGCTTGCTGACGGAGCCTATTGAGCGCGTCGTCGGCGGCCTCGCTCTCGGCTTCAAGTACAAGATCTTCTGATTCGGGCGTCCAAAACATCGCGCTCTCCTTCACATACTGTCCGAACAGTCTTTCAGCGACTTTTTCAGCCTTTCCGAGGCGGCTGGTGATGTCGACGAAGAATCTGTCTCGAATATTCGGGTCGCTGGTCATGGCGACACGACACGGAATTATCTGGTGAAGTTCGGGCTCTGTGTACAGCCAAGTCAGCAATAGTTCTGCTTGATTGTGAGGATGGAAGCTCAACTGACGGTGTTCACATCCACACGATGGCTCTCGAAGATCTTCAAGCTTCTGACGAAGGTCTTCCTGGCAGAGACCTCTACCAGCGGGTGCCACTAGGATGTTGAGTTCTGCGAAGGTCCCGCATAAAGCAGCTATCTCTTTGCCGATGTACTGAGTGGACTCGGATAGATTGAGGTCCTTGATCGAGGCGACGAGGTCTTGAACGTTCTGGGAATGAAACGCGTCATGATACTCCGGGCTCGTCTCCTCGGCATCCTTAGGAGCCTATGTGCACGGTTAGAGAAGCGGCAGAGCAATCAACGAGGATGCTTACATCGTGGCGGCGTTGGCGTAGGTTATGGTCTGGAGCGACCGCGGTCATAGTCTGATTCAATAAGTCAAGTTGCAATACGAGGTAAGTTAGAAGAGATCTCACCTCCACAGGGCGCGACCGGATAGGAAGTGCGGCGTGTTTTTTTGGCGCGTCCATCTGATTATGTCAGGTTCGTGATCGTTCCCAATGGGGTAGTGATTGCGTACTTTGGAGCGGTAAGGTGGTTGTCACCTTCGTGTGCGCCGCGTTCCAGGCGAGTTGAGGGTGAAGGTAATTCAGGAAGATTGTGTGGGTTGAGGTAGGCTTATTATTGCGCTATGCACAGCGCGTTTGGCACTAGCCGTTCCGGGAAACAGTTTGAAATTGGGTACACAGAGCTTAGCTTGAGGCGTGCCCTATCACATCACATGTACATTCTCGCCAAAATTCTGGTATCCGTAGCCCGTGGGTGGCGTAGCTCAATGTCCAAAGTCTCAACTTGGTCAGAGATTGAACTTGAGTTCGACCCCCGCCGTGGACTACGAGAGGGATATTGTCTTTGAAGCCAAAGTCTATGGTGTGGGGAACCCTCTAGACCGGTGTGCTCGTTGCATACTTAACGGACCTAGGGGTAATCCCCACGTTCTGCCGGATCCGATGGCCCATGGGAGTAAGTGTGCCCTAACTGACTGATGATTCCCTTCTTTTTTGCAATTTTGTAGCCTCTCTCTCTCTCTCTCTCATAGATCTTCGCGACGAGGTAATCTATAGCCCTCCCTAGCTTATACGACCGCCGAGTCAATTCCTGTTGTGGATACACACACTAATGAACAAATTGCCCTCTATTTCTCCCGCAACACCCTCTTCGGCATGATAGCCGTAAACGTTCCACATATGATACCCCTCCCTCTCCAACCGTTCAGAACGGGTATGGCTCACCCGCACCCTCTGCCTGTCAACTCTTGCCACCATCTTCGAGTCCTCTCCCGCTCGCTCGCTATGCTGAAGCCCCCTCGGCTGGCGCTACACGTACATGATGAATACATGCAGTCCTGCGGCCGAGGCTCCTACCAACCCTCCCTGTCCTCCTGCCATGGCCATCACCGCAATCGGCCTTCCCGTAGCAAGCATGTCGATACCTCGAAGCTGGCATCGTCCAAGTCCGAGCGAGTCCTCTGACCCTCTGCGCTCCACTGCCGACCAAGTCTTCCATCCTCACCGCCCAGGTACAAGACCCCACACCATTCCGAGAAACAAAGGCCGTCCATGGCCTAGGGCTACTTTCGCCCAAGTCTTCCAAACCGACAGCTCCTTCGAAACTTCGAAGATACACTCTCCCGAGTCCTGAAAACGTCTTCATACCACCGCCTATCAACTCCTAGACTCTCGTAGGGCAGCTACGAAACCACATACTACAGCATCCCGCGAAATGGAGGCCTTTCATGATCCGGGCAGACTCTCGCCCGCCCTCTCCGAACCGACAGCTCCTCCCGCTTTCCAAGACACAACATCCGAAGTCCTTACGAGCTCTACGTCTCACCGTCCACCAAATCCTCGACTGCCATCTTACAGCTGCAACCCAAATATTGCATCATCCCGAGAAAGAGAACGCAGCTCGTCCAGCGTCTATCGAGCCTCTCTTCGAAATTTTCTTCTAACTCTTCCTACCGACGCATGCCTCGTCGAGCACCCCGGTTCAATAGCAACCCAGCTCACCCTCGTTCTCTGCCGCTACCTCGCGCCGCCGTCTCCTTTTCCGCCAGCGTCCAAGCTACCACGTTCGTCCTGCTCCTCCATACTTCTCCATTTCGTCGCCGACCAACTCCTCGACTCTATGGCTGTGCTACAATCTCAATTAATACCATCCCGCGAGGAAGGGCAGGCCCTGAACAACCGAATCTCCCCTAAGCTTCTTCGGCAATGCGCTCCTCCCAACATCTTCCTCATCGAACGTCCCCGATCATTACCAAGCCGTCTGACGCGCATTCTCTACCGCTTGCCTCTCGCCAACATCTACTCGCTCGCCCCTCTAAGATACCACTTCCTGAGTCCTCCAACCTCTGCTTCCTACTACCAAACAACTCCTCGACTCTATCGTCCAGCAACAGAACGACGTTCCACACTTTCGAGAAACAAACGCGTACTTTCTCTCGCTAGACCTCTGTCTCAACTTGATAGACAAGCCTCTCCTCCAACTACTGCCTCATTGTACGCCCTCGTCCAAACTAAGCCAGCTCACCCGTATTCTCTACTGCTACCTCGCGCCACCGTCCCCTCCTCCGTCAGCGTCCAGCTAACAAACTCCACGTCCTTGGTGTCTAAACCTCTCCGTTTCTCCGCTGATCATGTCATCGACTCTATCGTACAGCAATAGAACCACACTCCACAGACATTTTCGGGAAATAAACGCATACTATCGGCCACCAAATTTCTCCTCCAGAAAGTTCAACCCGAAAGTCTCTTCTTCTAACATCCGCCTCATTCAATGCGCCTGACCACAAACTGCACACCTGCGCCGGCTCACACATATCCTCTACCGCTTTACTTGTCACCACCATCTCATCGTCAGCCCTACTCGAAACTACCGTTCCCCTCATCATCGGCTTGTAAACTTCTCCAATAAACTGCTGATCAACTACTCGACTAAATCGTCCAGCAACAGAACCAAATTCCACACATCCGAGCAACAAACGCACACCATCGCCCACCGAGCCCCTCTCCCAACTTCTTTGACCGAAAAGTCTCTTCTCCACCATCTGCCTCATTGAATGCCCCCGTCCACAGACTCCACACCTACCTCAGCTCAGACGTATCCTCTACCGCTGCCCGGCGCCACAATCTCCTCGTCCACCTTCCTCTAGAACGCTACATTCCGCGTCCTCAAAACCTCTCTCCATCGAACCGCCAATAAGCACCTCATCCAGCGCCCCATCCATACCAAAACTCCACATCGAACTCTTCATCCACATGTCACGCGTGATATACAACACAACGAAACTCTTTACAGAGCGATCCGATCAGATTCCTGGCTCCAATGCTCGAGTATGCAAAACGGTACTGTGACATCCACGCCAAGCTGCTCTGGATACTATCTACAGGGAGGGACAACAAGCAGGGACAGCAGGTAGGGACAGTAGGTAGGGACTACAAGTAGGGCCAACAAGCCAGACCACAAGCAAGAAGACAAGTAGCACTACCACAGCCAACCAACCCGCCACCCACCACATACACCCCGTGCTCCACAACAACACTGACCCCACCGACTTCGAACCCATCACCCATCCACCAATTCCCTCCATCAACATTCCCTTCACTCATTCCATCCCGCCTCGTCTCGTCTCTCGTCACCGAAGACGGGGTGTGGTATATAAACAGCAAGTACTTCCGCCAGCGGCCACAGCATCTTGTAAACACTTCACTTATCACGCTTCCGTGGTTCCTCTCCAAGTAACAACAGCAACGGGATGGAACCGAGATAGCCGGCCCGTATCTCCGACCCACCTGCCAACGACCACAGACCAGAACAATCACGGGAGACGAAAGAATGAGCCATGTGTGCCTCTGTCTACGGATATCGTCTATGCTGTGTTAGCTTCCCGCCCGAGGATGCAGTCTCACTCAGCCGTCATAGACGGTGGGGGGGCGCTGCGTAAAAGACAAGTAAGTAACCGGTAACGAAGAAACGCCAAATGTTAAGTGCTCAGCGCGACACCGTCAGCCGCCACAACTCCCATCGCAGCCATTCCCGAAAATCCGAAAAGGCTTGATCAGTGGCAATTAATTCCTCTGACGTTTGTACCACAAAGTCACGAACTAAGTAGGTCGGGTCGGGATGCATATACGTACTTGGTACCTTTTACTCTCTGCCCCTGCAACACTGAATACCGCCTCTCCGGACCTTCCAATAAACCTCTCTCTTCCCTGGATATACTAGCGTCGACTGTAACTACATCCGATACTCTGTACAATCAGGTTCTCCACGATACCCCATGGCTCTTAAACGGACCCCGTGCGTACTTTCCCCTTTCTCCCTCCCCCCAACCGCGGCGAGCTGAGGGGTGGGTGTCAGGGACGGTGATTTAACTACTTATAGTCATGCACTAGTAGTGTAAAGCGATAAAAACTTCCCCTCCCTTCCCCGTCCCCTCCTCCTCTCCACCCATCCCATCCCCCATCCCCACCCACCCTAATGAAACAACTCCCCACCAACCGCCCCCAGCATCAAAACCCCACCACTCCAAACACCAGCCCACATCCACGTCCCAAAAAACGCCCGACCGAACGACGGCCGATCGAACAAAAAACAACTAAAGTAAAGACCGCGAGTAAGCGTTATACACCTAAGCCGAAAAAAAACCCCCGAATACTATAACAAAACAGTAACCTAAAAAAACGTCCCGTAAAAAAAACGAAGCGCTTAAACGCTACACGCGGCTACTACCTACCCTCTCCCTACCCCGTGCCTACCCTCTCCCTACCCCGCACCTAAACCTCCCCCTACAAAACGCGCGAAGAAATAGTAGTATAAAGTCGGGGTATAAGAACCGTTTCTTATAACTAGTAACTTACTACTAGTAACTTACTACTATAATAATAGTCGCGTATTAGGAAACCTAATACCCTCGTTCTCTACGATATCGCCGTAGTACGCTAGAGTACGCGGGGATAGATGTTAATGAAGACGTAGTAGTAAGAAATACAAAAAGCCTAGAAGAATAGGAAAGAACGCTCTCTTAAACTATATACTTAGCGCTCGAGCGTCCTTACTACGCGGGATAATTTCCTATACACGCTAGATTAACTCGACCTACTATCGTTTAACAGGCCACTATAACACGCGGTAGACGGGGAGGTAGCGTAAGTAAAGCCGTTTTAGTAGGACTTGAATCGTTTCGTATAGCTAGTAATTAACTAGTCTACATTAACACTAAACGCCCTCCTTCTCTATCCCTACAGCGCGCTAGAGTAGGCGCGGATGGATATCGCTGATGATGCAGTAGCAAAGAACCTCTTAAACCATATTCTCCGGCACTCGAGCGTCCTTGCTGGGCGGGATAGGTTTCCTGTCCACGCCGGACCGACCCGCCGTCGAGCCGGTCTGGTGATTGTTGAACAGGCCACCGTGGTGCGCGGACGAGGATGTGGCATTGGCAGCGACACCTGCACCGCTATCCATCCCCGCACCGCTACCCATCCCCGCACCCCCCGACAAAGCCGCCGCATCAAACGGGGCCCCGCCCCACGCATTCAACGCCGCTTGGTCCCCCCATCCCGCTTTCCGCGTGAACAACGCGTCGTGGAAGCCGTCGAACGGCTGGAGCCCGGCGCCGGAATAGGTAAACGGCATCGTTCTGACCAGCGGCACGTGGTTGAAGCGGAAGTCCCAGACGCTGGCGTAAACCATGCGGTAGGCGGAGAAGGCCATGAGGGTGCCGATGGCGGCGCCGGCGACGACGTCGTACCAGTTGTGGTATTTGTCGATGGTGAGGGCGCCGGCGATGAGGGTGGCGGCGAGGAGGGGCGCCATGACGGCGATGAGCTTCCAGAAGGCCGGGTGGAAGTTGCTCCAGAGCTTGAGCTTGGCGTTGAGGTAGAGGGAGAGGAAGATGAAGCCGGCGAAGGCGGCGGTGCTGTGGCCCGAGGGGAAGGATTCGAGCGAGTCGTTGATCTCGGACGCGTCGCCCGTGCACACGCTGCGGTCGTACATGATGCCCTTGAGCCCGTTGCCGGTTTGGGTGCCGGAGAGCGGGACGGCGGGCTTGCAGACGTCGTAGAAGTGCGGGCGCAGGCCGCCGATCAGCCATTTGAGGAAGACTTGGAAGACGGCGGCGGTGATGAGCGAGTAGAGGAGGCCGAGGGTGGCGTTGTTGACGTCCCAGAAGCTGCGGATCCGGATTTGGAGGAGCAGGAAGATGGCGATGGGGACGAGGGAGGCGAGGAGGGCGGCGGCCCAGATGGGGACTATCTCGTTGCGCAGTGGGTACGCGAATTCGGGGTAGACGATCTGGCCGTCGTTGAAGTAGACGGGGAAGGAGCGCGAGGGGGCGGGGTCGGCTTCGTAGACACCGAGGCCAATGGCGCCCATGGCGGCCATGGTGAGGATGTCGAGCCTGGGGGTGTCAGTGTGATGCTGGCTGGATGGGAGTGGTGGCGTACCAGGTTGCCTTGAGCCATTGGCCAAAGGGCGGTCTCTTGTTCAAGGAGCCGGTGTAGTCATGGTTGTGGCGTTTGTCAGACTCGTGGGTGTCGTGCCTGGTGAAGCCGTTGTTGCTCGAGGCGTTGGGGGCGGCAGCAGTGTTGCCATCAGCCGGGGCGTTGCGGCGCGAGAAGATGGCCATGGTGGGAGTGACTGGGGTGAAGAGGCTGGAGTCAAGAGGCTGGAGGCAAGAGGCTGGAGTCAAGAGGCTGGAGTCAAGAGTCAAGATGGTGGAGGGCAGCACTTTTCGGCAGCTTGACAAAAAAGTCGGGCGTCAAAGCGCGTCCCACTGGCAGATGGGGTATCTGAGGGGCGGTGAAGGGGATCACGGAAGCAGGTGGTGGGAAAAAGAAGAGTGGCGGCTTGTTTGGTTTATGAAGGCGAGGACAGTCGGGTGGTCACAGTGTTGCAGGAGAAGCGGGTAGGCACATCATCACGGCAGACGCATCGTCGCTTTCTTGTTTGTGGTGTTGTTGTGTTGTTGACATGGTGGAACTTGGCTGCGATTGCTGACGCCTTGGAAGCGAGCGAGGAGTGACGTCGTGTAGGAGTGCGTTATCTGCTGACTCGTGCGGGCTCTATTTTAAGTGCTGGACCGCTTATCGGCGAGTCAGCAGATACTGCACCTTCGACACTGTGACTACTAGACCAAGGACTATTGTCGACGTCTTCAATCACACGTCTTGTGGAAGTGCGTTATCTGCTGAATCACGCGTATTTTATTCCAAGTGCCTGACCAGTTATCGGCGAGTCAGCAGAGCCTGCACCTCCAACACTGTGACTAGACCAGGGACTGCTGTCGACGCTTCCATAGTACTGTCTATTGTCGCAGTCATCGCAGCTGTCCCACGTCTTATGGAAGTGTCTTCTCTGCTAACTCGCGCGTACTCTATTCCAAGTGCTGAACCAGTTATCGGCGAGTCAGCGGAGCCTGCACCTCTAACACTGTGACCATTCACAGGACTGTTGTCGACGTCTTCCTCAAGTATTTCGCAGCTGTCGTAGTTGTCGCAGTTGTCGCAGTTGTCGCAGCCGTCGCACGTCTTGTGGAGGTGTCTTATCTGCTGACTCGCGCGTGTCCTATTCCAACTGCTGTACCGCTTATCGGCGAGTCAGCACAGCCTGCACCTCCAACACCGTGACCAAGCACTGTTGACTGTTGTCGACGTCGTCCATATTAATTGTCCGCCTCACACCTGAGCTGTCGTAGCTGTCTTATGGAAGTATCTTATTATCTGTTGACCCGCGCGTGTTCTGTTCCAACTGCTGGACCAGTTATCGGCGAGTCCGCAGAGCCCGCACCTCCAACACCGTAACGTTAACCAAGCACTATTGTCGACGTCTTCCATATTAATTGTCCGCATCCTCACACCATCAGATGCCAGGAACGGCTCGCGGGACGAACCGCATCCAGCTCCTCCCGAACCAGGCTTGTACCCATCCTCCCCCGGTTGACACATCAACGCCGTCGAGCCCAACCGCCAAAGCACGTGGATCAGCCCGTCAACACCCGTCAACACCCGTCAACACCCGTCAACACCACGCACCACCACGCACCACCACGCACCACGCACCACCACTCAACACCACAACTCCCTCTCCCACCTGCGATATCCGGCATCGCGCCATCGCAACACACTCCCCATTCTTCTCATCCACCACATCACTGCGAATCTGATATCGCGCCGCGTGCACTTGCAGCATCCCGCCATTGGTGCCGCCGTCCGCCACTTCCCCTGATCTTCCATGCGAGTCGCAGCACCGCCGACTTGGCCACCTCCAGCGCTGGCATCGTGGAAGATCCCGTCCGTCCCAATGGCTGCCCACCAAGCTTTTCCCACATTTGCGGCTCGGACAAGCCCATGTACACTCCGCGGCGCCTCGGTGGACATGCCTGAGACGGGCTTGAGCGTGCTCGCTTGCTTGCTTCGCTTCGGCCGCGTCGGTCAATGGGGGAAAGCTCTCGATGGCTGCAACGTCAGTAGCAATGCCTATGTCGCCGAGTATAAAGCAGTCGAGCATTCCAGTCGAATGGTCCAGCAAAGTAGTTGAACCACCGCAATGGCGCCCACCCACCTCGCTCTCCTCGCCCTGGCCATCCCGGCCGCCGTCCGCGCCGCCTCGGCCTCAACCGGCACCTTCAACATCCTCTCCTTCAACGTCGCCGGCCTGCCCGCCATCCTCAACAACAACGACGAGTCGGGCGACAAGACGGAGAACACGGAGATCATCGGAACCGACTTTGCCGACTACGGCTTCGATCTGATCCACGTGCAGGAAGACTTCAACTACCACGCCACCCTCTACGAGTACGACAACCACACCTATCGCACCTCGACGAGCGGCGGTGCCGGCATCGGGTCGGGGTTGAACTCGCTGTCGAATTATGACTGGATTGACTTTACGAGGGTGAAGTGGGATACGTGCTCGGATGCTTCCGAGTATGATTGTCTGACGCCCAAGGGCTTCACCTTTATGCGCTGGACGCTGGACGATGGCATCTACATTGATGCCTACAACCTGCACGCCGATGCCGGGTAAGCGCTTATTCTCTTCAAAAGTAGTGGATGTGCAGAACGATGGTGTCCATGAACCCGCCTCGTCCAACACCAGCCCAGCCACCACCGCCACTGACACCCCTCCAGCACCGAAGACGGCGACGAAACGGCCCGCACAGCCAACATCCAACAAGTAGCCGACTACATCGACACCTGGTCCACCGGCAACGCCGTCCTCGTCTTCGGCGACACAAACTCCCGCTACACCCGCACCGCCGACAACATCGCCCTCTTCACCACCCAAAACAACCTAACCGACGCCTGGGTCGAACTCGAGCTCTCGGGCACGCCCCCCACCGTCGAAGACGTGTGTTCCAACCCAGCCCAATCCCTGACCTGCGAAGTCGTCGACAAAGTCTTCTACCGCCCATCCACCTTCTTCGACCTCTCCGCCACCAGCTTCGCCTACGACGCCGCCCAATTCCTCTCCGCCAACAACTCCGTCCTGAGCGACCACAACCCCCTCCTCGTCTCCTTCTCCTGGACGCCATCCACCTCGCTCCGCCAATCCGCCTTCTCCGGCGGCCCCCACGGCGCCTGGTTCAACGACGCCGTCAACATCTCCACCGCCACCGCCAGCCCCCTCGCCGCCGTCCTCACCCTCTCCGGCGGCAACCGCCTCGACTCCGTCGCCATGACTCTAACCGACGGCACGACTCTCTCCCACGGCGGAACCGGCGGCACCCCCGTCGACCTCACCCTCGCGGCTGACGAGTACATCAACGCTGCCACTATGTGCACCGGCGAGTACGACGGCCACACCCGCAATTTCTACATCAACGTCACCACCAGCGCTGGCAATACGGCTGAGGCGGGGACTGCGACGGATGACTGTACGGCGTTTACGGCTGAGAGCGGCTGGGGCGTTGTCGGGTTTCTCGGACAGAGCGGCGACGAGATGGATCAGTTGGCGCTTGTTTATGCGCCCGTGGCTTGAGCGGGTGGGTTGTGGTGGATAGTATGAGGTTGGGGCTCGAGCTGCGTAGATAGGCTGTATCTTGATATTACTACTACTACTCCTCCTACCGCCGCTCTTATCGTCGCTCGTCGCCGTCGCCCTCGCCGTCGCCGTCGCCCTTATCGCCGCTACCTTAGTTATACACCAGCGAGTACGACGGCCACACCCGCAATTTCTACATCAACGTCACCACCAGCGCTGGCAATACGGCTGAGGCGGGGACTACGACGGATAATTACACCGCGTTTACGGCTAAGAGCGGCTAGGGCGTTATCGGGTTTCTCGGGTAGAGCGGCGACGAGATGGATTAGTTAGCGCTTATTTATGCGCCCGTGGCTTAAGCGGGTAGGTTATAGTGGATGGTATAAGGTTAGGGCTCGAGCTGCGTAGATAGGCTATATCTTGATATTACTACTACTACTACTCCTACCGCCGCTACTATACACCGGCAAGTACGACGGCCACACCCGTAATTTCTACATCAACGTTACTACTAGCGCTAGTAATACGGCTAAGGCGGGGACTACGACGGATGATTATACGTCGTTCGCGGCTAAGAGCGGCTAGGGCGTTATCGGGTTTCTCGGATAGAGCGGCGATAAGATAGATTAGTTAGCGCTTGTTTATACACCCGTGGCTTAAGCGGGTAGGTTACGGTAGATAGTATAAGGTTAGGACTCGAGCTACGTAGATAGGCTATATCTTAATATTACTACTACTACTACTACTTCTACCGCCGCTCCTATCGCTTGTCGCCGTCGCCCTCGCCCTCGCCCTTACCGCCGACGAGTATATTAACGCTACTACTATATACACTAGCGAGTATAATAGCTATACCCGTAATTTCTACATTACCGTTACTACTAGCGCTAGTAATACGGCTAAGGCGGGGACTACGACGGATAACTATACGTCGTTTATAGCTAAGAGCGGCTAGGGCGTTATCGGGTTTCTCGGGTTAAGCGGCGACGAGATAGATTAGTTAGCGCTTGTTTATACGCCCGTAGCTTAAGCGGGTAGGTTATAGTAGTAGAGGGGTAGGTTATATAAGGGTTTAGGTAGGATTAAGAGTAGCGCGGGTTAGTACTACTATTAGTATTACTACTACTACTTCTATCGTCGCGGTTAGTAGCTCGGTGTATTTAAATATCTTCTTCCTCTTATCTTTTCGGAATATATATACGAGTTATAGACTTATTACTTCTCGGTTATACGATACTTGCCTACGTATCTATCCTCGTAATACTATCGTCCTCCCTGAAAACGATACCGGTAGTCTATGGAAAACTATTCTTTACTAAGGGAAGGCGGTAGAGGGAGTAGGGATAGAATAGTAGTAGTAGTTAGTAGGTACGGATAGGTATCATGGTAGAGAGGCCCTAGGCTACTAAACGAGTAAGCTGGACTAGATAGAGTAAAAGGATCGGATTAATAACGAGGTTCTAGCTAGCTAGAACCTTGTAGGAGGCTACGCGCGCAAGAAAGCTGTATACTACGCGCACGGACTACCTCGGCTAGTAGATAATCTAATCTAATCTTTACCTAACTCGTTCGCTATAACGCCTATAGCGTCTATAGCGTCCTTACCTAACTCGCTCGTAACGTCTGCATTAGTATTACCCCGTAATACTACCCCCCCTCTAAGGCGGCGTTTAGCCGCTATTTCGTCTAGTACTAGCTCGTTTAGATACTTTTCGTAGTATTCGTTAACTAAAGCGCGTAAGTTATCTAGGTAGTCGATTAGCTCCTAATTAGTACGATTATAGCCTACCTATTATACTTTATATTCGAATCGCTTTTTGCTTTTATTATACCGCGATCTAACTATCTTTTCTACTACGTACTCCTCTTCTCTATCTATAACGATAGGAGGAGGTAGAGGCTATCGTTAACCTAGTAGTAGATCTATACCTACTAGACAGAGAAGTGAAGTATAGAAGACTAGATGGATTTTCATTGTTAGTAGGAGGTCTAGACGATACGCTTGCGGCGAGATCTTAGCTAGGATCTTAAAGCGGCCGAGTTTTTTCTAATCTAGCTTCTTTAAGGCACGTTCCGTCTAAATGTTCGAGGTAAGTAGGAATACTTCGTCTCCTACTTTATACCGTAGTACTAGAGCACGGTTCCGATTTACTTGTTTAGTATAGATTTACTACGCGTACGTTATATATTCGCCGAGGTACTCGTCGATTGCTTCTATCTAGTATACAAAATCGTCTGAAAGTCGTAATTAAGCTCGACCGTTAGGAGTCGAAGCCTCTGTAGCGAGTACCTCTAGAGGAGATACCGTGAATCGTGGATTAAATCCGTAATTTACTGTAAAAGGCGAAAGGTTAGTAGTAGCTAAATCGAGCTAATTTACTATAAATTCCGCTATAGGTAGCTATTCTACCTAATTATCTTGTCGGTAGTTAATATAGTTTCGTAAGTATTACTCTATAACACTATTAAAACGCTCAGTTTGCCTATCCGTCTTAGAGTAGTATACTATAGATAGTTTTAGCGCAATACTAAGGCGCTGATAAAGGTAGGACTAAAATTCTGACATAAATTAGGTTCCTCTATTACTAATAATCGTATCGGGTAGTCCATGTAGTTTAAAAACGTTAGTAAAGAAGAGTCTTGCTAGTACTATAGCTAAGGTTATCGTGCGGTAAGGTATTAAATGCCTTATCTTTGACAATCGATTAGTAACTACTAGGACTACGTTAAACCCGTTACTTTCTAGGAGTTCCCCTACGAAATCCATGGCTATATCTTTCCATCTATACTCTAGAGCGGGGATTATTTTGATTTAGCTATAGTATTTATCTCGAGACGCCTTAGTACGCTAGTATACGTCGCAATTTCGTACATATTTTGCAATTGTCTAGTGTAGGCCTATCTAGTAGTAATCCCGTAAGAGGGATAACGTAGTTTTCTCTCTACCTAGGTGGCCCGTAAGTGGATCGTCGTGGTAACGTTTAATCAAAAAGAGACGGAGCTAGTCGTAATCTAGGACGAAAAGGCGTTTTCCAAAGAATAGACGGTTATTCTGAACTAAGTAATCCGTAAGCGATATCTCTTTTGAACGTTAAGCTCCTAACTAGACAAGGCGGATGTATTCTTTTGCTTTTTTATCCGACTTATATACTTAGTTAAAGAGACTCTACAATTCTCGATCATTAGGTACTAATTCGTCGGCTAATTCGTCGGCTAATTCCTCGGGTATAAGTATTATAGGGGCGAGCTAAATGTTTAAGAGCTCGAAGTAATAAGGTTTTAGTAGCACCTAATTTTAATAGGCGATGCGTTCATCGACTTTACCCCCCCCTTCTATAGGTAGATCTCCTAATCGTCGTGTAAGACTATTAGGTTTTGCGCCTAAGCGACCTAGGCGGTAGGTGATTTTGAAGTTAAAACGTAAGAGGAAGATACTCTAGCGCATTTAACGTCTTGTAAGTTACTTTATAGTAGTGAAATACTCGAGGTTCTTATGATCTATAATAACTTTAATTGGAAAGGCGGTTCCTTTAAGCTTAGCTCGCTATTCTTCGAAGTATCGAATAATTACTAAAAGCTCTTTATCGTAGATTTTGTAGTTATATTCTTCTTTTAAATACTTCTTTGAAAAGAATACTATAGGTCGTAGGACGTTGGAATTATCGCGCTAAGAGAGTACTCCAGTACTTACGTAATCGGACGTATCCGTCTTAAGTTTAACCTCTCTATCTGGATTAAAATACGCGAGTATTGTTTCTTTATTGAATTAGTCGCGTAAGGTGTCGAATACTTACTAGTAATCTAGGGACTAACACTAAGGTGTATCTTTTCGGGTAAGACGGGTTAATAGGGTAGTAATTTTACTAAAATCTTGAATAAAGCGACGGTAGAAATTCGTAAATCCTAGGAAGCTTTGTATATCTTTAACGTTCGTAGGAGGTTTCTATTCTTTAATAGCTAAGACTTTTACAGGATCCATGTAGATACCTCTTGTTAATATTACTAAACCTAAATATTTAACCTCTATGGTATGGAATTCGCTTTTGTTAATATCTACTTACAAGCCTACTTCTCGTAGCTTTTAGAGGACTGCGACGATATGTTCCTTATGTTATTCTATGTTATCCGAATAGATAAGGATATCGTCGACGTAGGCGGTATAGAAAACATTAAGGTATAGGCGTAAAACGTCGTTAATATAGTATTAGAATAATCTAGGTATATTATATAAGCTAAAGTTCATTACTAAGGATTCGAATAAGCCGTACCGAGTACGGAACGCTATCTTCTATTCTTCTCCTTCTTTTATACGGAGTTTATTGAAAGCGGCAATAATATCGATCTTGGAGAAGATCTTAGCTTTACTAAGACGGTCGAGGGTTTCGCGGATTAAGGGTAGGGGATAGCGGTTCTTAATAGTAATAGCGTTTAGACCGCAGTAATCTATATAAAAACGTAGGCTACTACCTAGCTTCTTAACGAAAAGAATAGGTGTAGTAGCTAGAGAACTACTTACTCGGATAAACCCTTTAGATAGATTCTCTTCTAGGTACTTCTTTAAAACTTATAGCTCGTCTTAGCTCATGCTATAGAGGGGTCCAAACGGGGGTTATTTGCCTAGTTCTAGTGGGATAGAGTAGTTATAGGTTCTATACGGCGGTAGTTTATTAGATTCTTAACGGGAAAAGACATCTAGAAACTCGTAGTACTCGGTAGGTAGCTTAGTAGCGGGATCCGTTTTCGGCTTAATAGATAACGCTTTCTCGATATCGCGTAGAGATATAGCGAATACTTGAATGTCTTGTTGTTTTTTCAAATAGCGCGAGAACGGTACAAGGGACATTGCTGACAAGGTCGGAGGTAGTTTAGATAGAACGTTCTGAACGATCGAGGACGCTTTAGATAGTTCAGATAGAACGTTCTAAACGATCGAGGACGCTTCGGACGCGGTACGTGGGTCGATAGCTAGAACTGAAGTAATAGGAGTACTATTAGTATAGTTTCTAGCGTAGTACTCGGCGAATTGTAACAAGTTATTCTACTAGTTAAACTATACCTAATAACGCCTTATCTATAGGAGGCCAAGGACAATAGAATATCCACCTAGCGAGGTGACGTAGAAGGCGACGTTCTTCTCGAAGTAGTTACTAATAGACAGGGATATAAAAACACGGTGGGTAATAGCACCTAAGGATATCGAGCGTCTATCGACAACTCGAATCTCCTAGGGGTACTTTAAAGGGATTATGGAAAGCTTATATTTATGCGCAAAGGTAATATTAATGAAGGCAAAACTAGTAGCACCGCTATTAACAAGTAGCTCTGTATTAATAAGGCTACCTAGGGTATAAGGTAGAATAAAGTACTAGTTATAAGAAGTAGTACTAAAGGTAGAAATAGAGACTAATATCGCCGAAGGGGACTCCTAGCCGCGACGCTAGGCAGGAGTACTTAGTTTCCCTAGTTATGAGGAGCGGCAGGAGCCGTAGGCGCAGGTGTAGGCGTAGGCGCAGGGCTAGCCATAAACGTGGAGGCCGAGATACGCGTACCGCGTTTGGGATAGTTACTAGAGATATAGCCTAGGCCGGCGTAGTATAGGTAAAGGCGGTTATCGAGCCTATACTTGCGCTCGGTAGGCGTTAGAGGTCCACGTCGTCCCGTAGATAAGTCTATGGCATTAGGGTTAGCCGGGGTAATAGTAGGAGACGGAGGTAGCGGCACGACGGTAGCTATAGCCGTAGGAACGGCTCTAGGCCTAGGAGTAGAGGTTCGGGGCTTATAGTTATAGCGTATAATGTCCTTAAGGGTGCGCTACTTAGCGTCGAGCTTTAAGAGTAAGTTAA
>ML978711.1:48893-103254 GCA_010015785.1 Saccharata proteae CBS 121410 | reverse complement strand
GCCTTCTATAATCTCCGTATTCTTCTACTTAAGAAGGTAGGAATCGTTATTAGCTTTATTATATAGCGAGCTAATCTAAGTAAATATCTAAGCTAGGTTATTTATAATAGCTATTCCAAGCTCTATAACGTTAGTAAACGGCTAAGGCGGTTCTATAATCGTAGGATAGTAAGGGCGTATATAGTTCTATCCGTTATCCCCTATCGGTTACTCGTTACCCTCTATTATTTAGCCGGTTACTCGGTTAATCGGTAGTAGACTATAGATAAGGGTCCCGATAGACGGTTGTAGAATCGGTGGCGGATTATAGTAGATCGTAGGTAAGGGTTCTAGTAGACGGTCGTACTAGATCGGGAAGATCGTCTACGAGCTAACTCTAGCCCGTGTACGATCGGATTTGAGTAACTAGAACCTACTATCACGGCGGAGAGGTCCTAGGCTGCTGAACGAGCAAGCTGGACTAGACAGAGTAAAGGATCGGATTAATGACGAGGTTCTAGTTAACTAGAACCTCGTGGGAGGCTACGCGCGCAAGAAAGCTATGTGCTGCGCGCACGGACCACCTCGGCTAGCTAATGATCTAATCTAATCTTTGCCTAACTCGTTTGCAGCAACGTCTGCAGCGTCTACAGCGTCCTTGCCTGACTCGCTCGCAACGTCTACATTAGTGTCACCCCGTGACACGGAGTCGTCGTTGTTTTGAAAATGCGGATAGTGACTTCGAGCTTCTTCCCTCGAACGGGCATGTTCGAAATTCCCTCCTCTTTACTTTTCTCCCTCTCGGGAAATGGGTTAGGGGGGCGATCTTGTAAGATGCGGAAGGGAAGGACGCCATTCTGTAGCTATAGTTGTTATTTAGGGGACACTTTAGAGTAGCTACGGGAGCGTCGCCAAGTTAGCGGATCCGCTAGTACTGACTTCGAGCTTCTTTCTTTAAACAGGTATGTTCAAACTTCCCTCCTTATTACCTTTCTCCCTCTCGAGAACAGCGGTGGGGGAGCAATCTTTTATGGGTTCGGAGAGGGGGAGGGCGCCGTGTTATAGCTATAGTTTCCTTAATATATATCGTTACCGGGAGGTTAGGTAACAGTTCGGAGTAGCTACGGAATCGTCGTTATTTCGAAAACACGGAAAGTGACCTGGAGCTTCCCACTTCTCCCGTCTCCTTCTTAAACTCTCTACCGCACACCCTCTTTTGGAACATATTAAAAGGTATAGTTATGGATAAGGGCGAGAAGGGGAACATATCTTGAATAAGGTCGAAGAGGGCAACGGCGCCGCTCTATAGGTTCGGTTTTCGGGATCTATATTATTACCGGGAGATTAGGTTAGTAGTTCGTCGTAGCTACTATACGGGATCTTCGTCGTTGTCGTAGACGCGGATAGTTACTTCGAACTTCCCCATGCGAGCTTTCCTATTCGACCTTTACTGTTCGTGCTTCTTACTCCTCCCTTTTCCTTCCCAATATCTGTGCCTTCCTTTCTCTCTCGAACGGGGCTGAGGGCATGGTCTTGAGCAAGGTCGTAGAGGGAGCGAAAGAGGGGGCGATCTTGGATGAGGCCGAAGAATGAATGCGGATAGGATGGGAACAAGGACCGTTTTGTGGCGCTGATTTTCTGGGAACCAGAGCCCTACCAGGAGATGAAGTCATGGTTCCGAGTGACTGCGGTGTTCTTGGAATATCGGACAGGCCGGGATTGTGGCTTGGCTGTGGTGGGGTGAGCGAGTGAGTGGGTGAGTGATGGAGCGGTGCTTCGGGCGGATGCAAGGCGCGGATGTATGGCGGACTAAAGTCGAGGGAGTGAGTTGGGGGTGCGTTTGGCCTTTTTGGATTCGGGTGGACTGGACGCCGGGGTCGTACGGGATGGTCTCCCACCATCCATCCCCTTCTTCCATGCCGCCGAGGGCAATACGACTTTGATTGCCGTAGATTATATTGGGAGCGCGGTCGTGGAGTAGGTCTGGGAGAATCGGAGGGATGAGGTGCTGTCCTTTCTTCCTGGGCAGTGTGCGCGTGTCTTGTGGCTTGGGTTACGAACGGATTATACGGCGAGTTGAGATGAGGGTCGTGTGGGGGAGATGCGGACGCAAAGCAGAGGCGAGGTAGCGGTTTTTAGTAAGTGTAAGCATGTCGGGGGATAGTGAAGGAGGTTCGTTGATTGGTAGAGCGTGGATGGAGGATGTCGGTGAGCGGACGAACCGGGCGATACTTTGGACGATGGGAGCGAGATATGTCGTGCGCAGCTTATCATGCTTTCTGGGAGGACCGGCAACGGAGTGCGTTTTGGAGCTCGCTTTGGCTATAAGAAAGACTTTGGAGATTGTAGGGAAAAGTGTTGTCCTCGGTTGTTCAAATGGCTGCAGGCAAGTCATCAACGAAAGACAGTGCGCGTTTTCCAGCGAGATTGGTCGGTTCTGTTGCTTATTGGGTTTGGAAAAGTATCACTCGTTGTTGATGGTCGAAGTGTCGTTGATCTCGCAGCGCTGCTGCGAGTTGTTGGTCTTAGATTGAGGATTGCTGTAAATGGATGTGGGCTGCTTCGAGCGAGATGATTGAGCGACTACGCCACATCAGCACCTGTACCGCGGAGTATTGAGGTTTAGTAATGTGGCTTTCAGATGCGACTGTTTGGAGACGGGTTGCGAATCGAAGAAATCTGTGACGCGGAAGATCTCATGCACTTGCGCTGGCTGCTTGGGAGAACTTGCTGACGAAGAAGTTGTATTCAAGATCGAGAGTGGAGTTCATATGTCATTGGAATTCTGGAACGAGCAAGAGTACAAGGTAAGAGTTGTTCTGGGCATTGGAAGAGGTCGAGTATGAGATTGATACGATCGCGCGGCAGCTGTGGCGTTCTGGGTCGTTGGGGCAGCGGCAGAGTGGGATGCGCAAGCAAAAAAGTAGCTAGCAAATTGCACTCATTTGCCTCGCCTACTTAAGCTGCCTCGCCCACGATCTTCCTCCAACCCATCATCACCTCAACCATCTGCTCGCCACCCCATCGAACAGTCTCGTGAAACTTCCTCACCTCTATCGTACAGCAGTCTGAATCACATTCCGACTATGACTGAAATGACAGATCTCAGTCTTTCGAGCCTTCCGCTCGATTCAGACACCGAAAGTGTCGCGGCCGCCCCATCGGATCAAAGAGACAAAAGGTTCAGGCCTGGGAAAGACACCACAGGTCGCGTGCACAGTCCGCTCTCCATTAAGGACGACGAGGTTAGTCTGCACATCAGTCCTGCGCGCGTGAGATCGCAAACTGACCTGACATAGTCAATCGAGACCTCCCACGACAACGAGTTCTCAGATGCGGACGGTAGCAGCTACAGCGACGTTTCAAAGGACCTGGACCCAGCGCCAAAGTCTGGAACTCTCCCTGCAGACCTCCTACGCCATGATCTCCAAAGCAGACTGTCGCAGTACAGTACTGACATCGCAGCTGGCTTGAACGGTGTCAGCCACTCCCGCCTTCTTGCCTTCAAAACCGCCATCGAAACATGCCACGATGTCGAGTTGTTTATTGCGCTCGCCAAGGTCGAGATGGAGAGGAGAAAGTGGCTTGACTATGCGACTCTCAAGGAAATCAGCAGTAAGGGAGGGATCTGCCTCGAGCTGATGGACCTTTTCGACAATGACATGTTACACGAACTCAAGCTACCTGAGAGTCTTCCGATCAACAACTCGCAAGGACTTGGCCTCCTAATCAAGCTCCGAAAGTTGATTGGCAGTGCCGAGGTGTTCATGGAATTGCTTCAAAAGTCCCGCCCGATCCTTCCAGATGGCGCCACCGAGCCAGTCACGCCGTCGATCCTGATAGAGATAAGTGTTCGATACGACTACAATGGTGAATACCTTCCAATGATTCGTGGCTACCTGACTCGATATGCTGACCGATTATCTAGAACAGCTCAAGCTACTCGAGACCCCGCCTAAAGGGGAAGAAGACGACGTGAAGGCTCGCAGCCTTGGTTGGGAAAGCCCGGAATAAGACCCGGGTCGCAAGAAGACCCGGGTCGCAATATGACCCGGGTCAGATCATCCCCCCCAATACCCATCTCTTCTGAAATTCCAGAAAGAGCTCGGCTGGGCTGCGTTCAAACGGACACGCTGGGAAATCGTTGCTCTGGACGGCTTGGATCAAAACGAGTAGCAAAAAACGGATGTAATATAAATAGAGTGGTTGTAGAGAAGCTACGATGGATACAAAAATGATAATGCAAAGGTTTTCTCCCTTTCAGTGAGCAGGTAGAATCTGCACCTGTCAATCTCAGATCTTCAAAGGTACTAGTGTCGAAGCGCTGGCTCGGGTCATTTACAGTACTACTGAACACTGACGAGGATCATCCAACCATGAAGGTAGGGTAAGAGCTTAAATGTGCGCTGGCAGGGCTTTTCTCGGTCTCTGGCGAATACAGAGAGGCGCCAATGATGTTGCTGTCGCTAGAACTAGTCCTGGTGGTAATTTTCAACGTGATTGCCGCTACACCGCCCGCCTGTTTCTTTGCAGCATCCGCCACAAGCCCATCTAAACCCACCATAATCTCCGACGACTCCACGAGCCAGTGTACGACATCTCTCTTACTACCCCACAGTAGGCTGGCTTGTCGCCCGAGCGCTGCCCACATACTTCAATCAACGCTTACCTCCCAATTCAGCTACGCCCGAATCCAGCTTGGCGACCGCCCAACTTCTCGCCCGAAGATCGCAACATGGTAAAGCGAGTAAGTGCGGCACAACATGATCATCCCTCTCACGCTTCACGAAGCTGACCCCCATCGGAATAGAGCGTCCGGCGCATTCGCGAGTACCTCCAAGCCCGAGTCATCCTCTTAAGTCCTCTCATCTACGCATGGTTGGACCATGCCGGGTTTAGGCAGATGATGACATTCAGAGACGAGCTCAGAGCCTCTCGCGACCCTGAGATGTTCGTAATGCTCGCGAACTTGGTCCTCCGAGCTGGTCGGGAATTAGACCGCGACTCGTACGACGAAATTGCAAGGAAAGAGCCGCTATACCTTGCGCTGACCGAACGCTTCGACGACAACATGCTCGACGAGATGGACCTCCCCAATAATCCGCACGTGAATACCTACTGCGGGTTGGATATGCTCATAAAGCTCCGAGATCTCATTGGAAACGCCGAAGACTTCATGACGGCATTTCGGGTGGCGCGTACTGGGACTGATGGATTGTTGGAAGCCTTCACGTTGGATACTCTCTTCAAGATAATGGTCAATTGGGATGCCCAAGGTATGGTTTTCCTTGTACTTCTGAAGTAAAGCGTGCTTATGCTGACTGTATTCTAGAGGAGGAAAAGCTCGTCGAGGACAATGACAAAGGCAGCCAGGACGATGTGCATAGTGATGGTTAAGAGAACCCAGCAAAGTGGGAGCGGTACAGTAGTGCGGGTTCCAGATGTAGTATTCTGCAAGGCTGTCAGATAGATGAAAACTTCTGTATAGTGAAGATAGCTTAGTATACAGTCACTTAGGTTGGAATTAAGTAGTATAAAAAGTATACCTACGTAAACATATCTCGATCTTTAAAGCGTGAGAGAAAAAGAAGCTATGATGATAAGTTCCACTACTTATAATGCATAACTTGTATAACGAAAGCAAGAGCTCAGTTAGGACTCTTTTACTCCCTGTGGCCCACGGAAATAAGCCCTTAGGCCCAGTGACCTTCGGCTTCGCTAATACCGACATTATACAAGTCACGCGTATGCACAACACGATACTTTTTCCCACCAAGAGGTACTTTTCTCGCCACTCGCCGGCTTCGAACCCTGAACCTTGAGAGGAACTGAGTCCGAAGCGCGACAGTATTACCACGAGACCATGGTAATGATGTGATACATGATACCAGATATTCTACAAATTGTTCTTTTAAAGGTATGGTTGTCTTTCTGTGAGGGAGTCCCACACTAAGCCCATGTTTCACTTGCTCTTGCCTTCGCTTTCCGCTCCGTCGCATCGGTGCGGGATACCTGAACGCGACACCGGGCCTCCACGCGCAGGGATTTTGGCACGAGAACACTTTGCGCACTTTGCACTGCCTCTCTAACATTTTCCATGCTATCTCCGCAGCCCGCATCCGACATTTGGTCTTTCGCCGGCCCGGTCACCCGCATAAAGCGGTCCACAGGACCAACTTCGCGACCTCAATCCCGACCTTCGCTCGAAGCCAACAAGCGCAATGATATGATTCCCGTCCATTCGTTGTTCGAATTCTCTGCCGGCTCATCAACCATACCAAGGCCTTGAGCTCCTCGGTCAAGTTCCGGACAAACATTTTCTGATCACCATAAAACTATGGCAACTTGGGAAATTGACGTACCAACCTACTCGCACCCTCGGCCACGTAGTCCACGCCTCAAACTTGCTCAGATTTCTGTGCGACTCTGGTGAGACGTCTTATCCGCCAATCTCAACGCCGTTTCTTCACTTCACTCCCATATCTCAACTACTTTCGCCTGACCTCCGCAGTCCGAATTCTGCTACCTACACATACTACAGAACCGATACCCTTGAAAACCGCATGCAGCCGACGGATGCAAAGACACGAGACCTGATGCCTGTGTTAATCACCGCTGATGCAGCAGGAGAACATCCACGATACGGACTCGGCCCGGACTCCATCATCTCATGAATGTTTGGCTGCGGTTCCGCACTGCCTCAGCAGCTTCAAAAGGAACAATCTTCAACGCGAAAGGACGGCCTCACTGTCGAGGTAGGGGACAAGGATAAAACCTCGCTTCTGCATTGCGACAAATCTGGCAAGCGATGGAAGACTTATCTTCGAACGTCTAGATACTCGTCGGCATTTCGCATATGCAGATAGTAGATCCTCTACAGCCTCTTGCAAAGTATCAGCTGCCCGGCTCTTTTTCACGCAGCCCTCCTCGCTGCAGAAACGAATACCTACACTACACTCCCATCATTGACATTGCGGCCAGTAAAAACCCAGCCCTTTCAACGCTCCACCCCCCCCGTCACTCAGACATCGCGTCCCTCGCATCCCCGATGCACTCGCCAAACCGACCGAATAATTGATCCTCCCCGCGACGTCAAACCCGGGTCTGCCATCAACGGCGCACGCGCAGGGACAGGGGAGCGGGAGATCGACGGCCGGCTCCCGTCGGTTGCGCGGATCCGGTGGGGCGGGTCCAGGGTCTGGTGGCTTATTTCAGCCAAGATCTTGGCTAGACGTTCGAAGATGGGCCCGGGGACCCGGGTTCTGGGTCGCGTCGTCGGCGTGTAGGTGTGCCATGAATGGAGTGGAAAGGTGGAGTGTGATTGGTTGGGTGGTAGATTTGATGGGGGAAAGGGTGAGAGTGCATTCCTGGGGATGTGAGGGCAAGGAGGCATACGAGGACTACCACGGATCACCATTTTCCATGTCGCCGGGAAGGGTGGTAGCGGACTTTGGAGGGGAGTAGTGATACAGTCGCGGGCTTCTTTGCCGCCTGAGCTTGATGGATCCGTTGCTGTCAAGACTACAACGGCAGAGTAATCGCGCGCTAATCTGACTTCAGGCATAAGTTTCGTCGTATTCATAGATGGGTATTGACTGCAAGGAAGCAACGTTATGACGGCATTTGGCGTCTCTCATCATTCTTCCATATCACTACTTCCCCCCAAATCGACGATACTCGTCTGCGTTGCACTCACCCCGCCTCCTCCGGCATTGCGACGAGGCCGCAGCGTCTGTTCCATCTTCGGCGCCACGGACTTTTTCCTCGGCCGCTGAACATCGGTGGCATCATCCACGTCATCAATGTCATCGCCCGAATCGACAGACTCGGGCATACGGCTGTCTTCTTCGTCATCGGACATGACATCGTTGCGGGCCTGTTGTATACGTTTGATTTTGCGGGTAAGAGAGGCATCGTGAACGAGGTCGTGTTCGGTGAGCATCTATCAAGTTCGAAGTCAGCATTGCAAAGACGTCAGAGGAGCGACGAATCTGTTGGGACAACACGAATCTAGATGTCGAGATGTATTGCTGCGTACCTTGGCACAACCAGTGACAGGGCACTGCACTGTGTGTACTCCTCCCTGCCTGATCAAATCGATCATGGCCTTCTTCTCGTAGCTGTGCGGACACAACCGGCTCTTGACCGGTTCCTTTAGTTCCTGCAGCGTCAGCGGACACTTAGTACTTATCTTCTCGCTCGCAATGGCGATATCGTCGTCAGAGTCATCATTCGTAACGCCGGGTGGAGGTGGTCCAGCTTCCGAGAACCAGGTTTTTGCGTTGGGCAGCGGTGGCGCAATCGAATCTGTCGGATGTGACGACTCATGGACGGCTTTCTTGAATCCGATATAATGATTGTTTTGGCCGTATCGGGTGTAATGCGAGAGTGCTTGGTAGCGGTTGCGGTCGGATTCGATGCGTTGGCGGAACAAATTGCTGGGCACAACGACTTGCGTAGCTGGCGCCGTACCTGGCAAGGTCGGATCGAAGTCGGGCATGTCCTCGCCATCATCCATCCCGCGTTGTCGGCGTTGTGAACGTTGAGTCTGTGATTGAGCGGCGGCAGCATTGACGGAGACTCGTGAGTTCGCCGTTTCCAGACTATCCTCCATGAACTTGACTGTCTGCTCCGCGTCGATGGTCTGGCGTACGGCTGCCTCGATGCCCCCAGTCATTGTCTCAACATCCTGCTTCAGCTTTTTGACATGCTCCCCGCTCTTCTCATCGTCCTCGGTAGGCTCCTTCCCATCTCTCTCTAACTTTTTCTTCCGCTTCTGGTAGTTATCGTTCGCCGTTGATGATCGCTCGTTCATCAATGCCGCAGCATCAGTGAGACTGTCGACTGCCTGGCGTACATGCTCCTGCAGTTTCCGAAGATGGTTTTGATTACGCAGGTTGCGCAAGTCGCGAAGGCCGGTCTCGTTTAGCGGGTGGGCGAGAGGTTGGTAGGCAGGGTTTACCGAGGAAGAAGGAGGGGCCGGCGTCCGAGCAGTGCTGGGCCCAGCAGTGGAGTATCTTGCTCTTGATGACATGTTCTTGATCTCGTCGCGTGCGATATCACGGAGTGCGTGGAGACGCGAAAGGCCTCCAGAATCCGGGGAAGACGCGTCGCGAGTGATCTAAGCCCGATTGGACCTAGCTCATGGGTGGTCTGTGCCACCGACGGCTTGCACCTCAAGCCAACTTTGAAACCTCAAACTCCAGTCAACACAATGAAGCTTCAAGTCTTTGTTATCCGACCCCGCCGGCCGATGCTATTACCGAGTACTCCTAAGACCCAACATCCGATTGTACAATTTTTCCCCCGAAATGTCTGTTCTCATGGGGTCTTGATATCATTATCATTTTTCGAGCTGCGTAAAGTCTGAGCATCTAACAAGTGGAGACATTGCCGACCTCCATATGGTAGTGCTTTGTGCCAAGCTCGAGAATCTATTTGTAGCGGTTTAGCCCACTGGTTGGCCAATTTCCTTTCAACAATGAAGTTTGCCCCCAGTCTGGGCGTCTGGCTTGAGTGTTTCAGACACAATGCGAACGCCCGTCTGATATTGTGATGTTAGGAGCTTCATTGCGCCTCATGCGCCATATGACCCCTCAGGCTGGGCGGAACCTATGCTCCCGACGCCTATTTGCAATACAATCTCTTGTTTAAGGCCTCCCTGTGAATACAAGAAGACTGTTGTGTGCATTACTTGTCCAGCATCGACCGGACCTGGGCAACATAACATGCAGCACAGTACAATCCCGAGCACCAACATGTCTAGCGCTAAATCGTATCCCGTCGCTCTTTCCAACCAAACAAGCGACCACTACAGTGCTCTCATTGCCGCACCTCAGCAGCTACCATCCGACGCTTATTCACCCTCACGCCTAACATACCGGCAGTTCGTCTTACGCAACGATCTACTCCACTACCTCCAGCAAGTCCGCGACACGATGGAAAAGAACGATGAAGCAGTGAAGAACAACGATAGAATCGACCTGTCAGAAAATATGAATCAGAAAGAAGATGATGTTCCAGCAACCGGCCTAGCGAAGATCGAGGCGGAGATCGCCGCGTTCAAAGCTGAGTGGCGGATGTTTTTGGAGAAGGAGAAATGATGGAGAATCTGGATTGACAGGCTGGAGGAACGGTACTTGGATTCAGTCTTCGAGTGAGACCAAAGCACCGAACATGTAGGTCGAATAGCAGATCGGCAGATTATGACGAAAATGACAATGGTACCGAGCAGTCAGAGAAACAGCTAGCTCATCTGAAAATGTGCTGGACGTGCGCTGCTAGATACTGCAGAAGGAAAGAAATACCAATGATGACTTTCTGGAAGTACACCGTACCGATAACAACTTTCGGCAAGGATAAAAGAAACCCACGTCGTACTGTCCTGCTCCATGTACTAGTACCTTCAACGTAGGCAGATGTTAGCCATGGTCTCTCCAGCTTGACCCAATGCAGAGAATGCTCTTGATCGTGCTATCCGAGCCAAGCACCGCTGTGTCGAACGCAAAGGTGTTCCTTGGCACTGTAGAACTGTCGGAAACTCCGCACCTTTAGTGGGAGGATACACATACTTCCTTCACCCATCTCTCATGCAGACGACAGTCATTCGAGAATCCAAAATTCAGCATCGCCGCAGTTGCAAGGACGAGCGCATTAACATGCTCTCTAGTAAGCTCTCTTCCCGGATTCCACGGGTCAGCCATCCGCACGAAGGTCCAATATGGTAAAAACTGGTAACTGCCGGCTTCGGATGTTCTGAGCGCAGTAGATGTCTTCGATGGCCCGTCCGTGGTACCACCCGATTGTCCGCAAAAAAAAGCTTCTCCAGAGCTCCTTTGCCTTGTGTGAAGCAGGCTGAGATGGGCAGAACAGACAAGTTGGTGACATCATCCATCCTTACGGGCAACACACCGGTCCAGGTGCCGCATTGCGCGCGCTGGTACCGAGACTTCTGTGCCCTGTTTTTTACCCCCTCTGGTTGGCAAAGTACGGTTTGCTGAAGTTTTGTACATCGGTTTCGCAATCTTCTTGGCAGAACTACTTCAGGTATTGCTCATAGAAGAGTGCTGATATGTGAACTTGTGGCCAACGTAGCCCAGACATGACTTTGAAAGACATGATATGGAATTGGGTGATAGGACAGTTGATGGATCGAGGATGTGGGGTGACATACCTGCCTCTATATGAGCGGCAGCCAATACCAACGGTAATACAGTTCAAGGAGCCAGGCAGACATGCAAAGACTGGATACAGCCACGGAGTCACCGATTGACAGGCACTGCTATGGGACCGCCACCTTGGTCCCAGATAACCAATCTCAAGCCTATGCGCAATTCTGCAAGCTTGCACGGCCATCAATCTCAACGCCGCAACGCTGCCAGTCCCCCACCAGGAACGCCAAGACCCCCAAACGCCATGGAGATGCCAAAGCAGCGGGTATCAAGCATAAAATCAAAACACATCATCCATTGCCTTGTCCGCAGCGCCTGCAGCAGCAGCCGCAGTGGCAACCGAAGCACCAACATCTTGCGCAGTTGCGTCCTCTCCTATGAAGACAGTGAGTCCACCAAAGGCTTCGACCAGCGCCTGATTGTAGTACTCCTTGAAGTCGTATCCACCTGCTTGAAGACGGGTATCCTTCTTGTACTTGTTCAGGTTGGGCCAGTCGTAGTGGTCCTGTAGTACAAAACGCTCTTTGACATAGCTATCACCGCCGTAAGGATCGAAAGGCTTCTCGGGTTCGGCTTTGACGCGAGTCTTGAGGCCCTTGATGACAAAGCCGCTGTCGCTTGGAGTGTCTGACTCTGGTGCTTGTGCTGCAGCAGCAGTCTTGGAAGTGGCCTTTGGTGGAAGTCTCTGGGCCCCAGGCTTCTTCAGAACGACCTTGTGTCCATCACGAGCAATTTGTTCGGCGTTGCCGTGAGAGTTGGCCAGCTTGTTGATGATGTCTCGGCGGCCGTCCAGTCGTGCCTGTTTGAGCTCCTCGTCTTCGCGCATGGCGGCTCGCCGGCGCATCTTGGCTTGTTCGGCATCGGCGGCCTGTTGAGCTTCCCATGCCGTTGCTTCCTGTGAGGCGAGCATTACGTTCTCCTTGATGGCGTCGCGGTTCGCGTCGGCGTATGCTTTGATCTTGGCTTGTGTCCTTTCTACGTCGATGTTGTGTATCAAGTTGAAGGTCATGTCCTCGACTTCGTTCAGGTAGTTGTTGTATGCTTTCAAGCTCTCGAACTCGTCCTCGCGGCGGTTAAATCTGCCACCCGCGCGTTAGTTTCCCTTGTCCTTGTAATGACCGTGGTTCCAAGGTACTTCTGTGACATAGTCCGTCTTATATCTACCTCCCTCTCAATCTGCACGTCTTCGAACGTCTTGTACTTGAATCGGTTCTTCCGCAGCGTTTTGCCGCAGCCGGCGATGGGACAAGGCGCGGGGCCATGCATGAAGTAGCGATCCACACATCCCTCACACATTTGGTGGTAACACTCGGGGTTGATCTTGAAGACCATAGTACTGTTCAGATATCGTGTCGACTTGCAGACTGGGCATGATTCTACCTTGAAAGTCAGCTGTGCTGGAATAGCGGAATGCGCAAGCAACACGGGGGCGATGGCAACTTACCGCCATCAGCTGCGCCCATTGCTGCCTTTGCAGCAGGGCCGCCGGCACGGGATGCAGCTCTTGACATGATGCTGCGGGTAGTGGATGGGTTGTATGGAGGTTGAGGCGAAGGTCAAGCTTGCGGTGATGGAACGGAGGGTTCGAGATGACTGACTCGCGCGCCGCGGCCGGAGGTGATGCGGGCGGATTTTGGCCGCGCCGCTGCCGTCTGGACCTCCGGTTTTCTTTGACCTTCTGTCGCAAACTTCACCACCAACTTTCTCGCACTGCAGCCTTCGAAATGGACCCCTCAGCGCTCTTCAAAGGGACCAATGGTTCTAAGGACCCTTTTACCGAGCTGGAACGGCACCGTCAACGACTCGAAGAAAACGTCCAGAAGTTGCGCGTCGCACTTCAATACTGGCAAACTCAGGACGCCGAATATGAAGGACTCAAGGAGGAAATAATAGGCGCTGGTGGCGCAGAAGCTTCCACGGAAAAGTTGCTTCTGATTGGCAAGGAGTTTGAGGGTGTTTCCGTGAACGAGAAAGAGATCAAGGAACTGCTTGGACAGGACAAAACGCCCCCGCGGAATGGACAGCAGGTGGTTGATGTGATCTCCAGGCGGCAAGATTATGTACAGAAGAATACAGCAACGGTTCAGAAGCAGCTCGATGCGGAGGAGGATAAACTAAGCAAGATTCGCATATTGGAGGCTCCGGATATGGAAGATGAGGAGGGCAACCCTTTGACAGATATTCGGGAGGAGCTGGATGAGGACGGCAATATCATCTCAAGTGAGGTTGCGCCCATGGGTAAATCTGCGCCAAAAGTTTGGGACGCCTTGCGGAAAATCGGTATAACGGATACAGAGGATACGGACACAGTCAAAGTGACAGCGGAGGATATGATGTCGGGTGACGAGAAAGATTCAAAGACTTCCGCTTCGAAAGGCGCAGCAAAGTCCGCTTCAGCGTCCACACCAGCTCCCACGTCTGCCGCTTTGAAAAAGACAGAAAAGCCGGCGGATGACGCCCCGTCACCACCTCCTGTGAAGAAGACCGTGTCGTTTTCCGCCGACACCAAAAAGCCAGCAAAGGAGGCCTCGTCTGAGAAGGACAAGTCCTCCCTTGATTCTGTACAATTCAAGCCCGGCAGTCGCTTCGTCGAGGTCGAAGACGCAGAAGACACTGAAACCAAGCCCCTCATCCCCGAGGACGAGTCTCCAGAAGATGCCGCCATGCGCCGCGAAATGCTCGAATACGGTCTCAACGAGGTTGGCGCGGTAGTCGCAGAGCTCAACATCAATGATCTGGATGATCCCAACGACAGCGACTTCGACGAGGACGAAGACGACTACGAAGACACGGATGACGACGATGAGTTTGGCCGTAGCATCCGCAGTGGCATCAGCGATGAGTACAGGCAGGAGATGCTTGCGTTGGAACAGAAGCTCAACGCGCGGATGATGACTAATGTAGGCCCGCCGCAGCCCGAGGATGCGGATTTGAACAAGATGTTGCAACAAGCGCAAGGCGCACACCGCCTTGTGGTTCGCAGCGATGAGGATATTGCCCAGACAGCCGGAACGACCACAAAACCTTCTATCGAGAAGGCCGAGAAGAAAGGTGTACGCTTCGCCGAAGACGTCGACGTTTCTCCCGCCCCCGACCAATTCAGCAATCCCAAAGCCTCTGCTTCCGAATCCACCACCTCAAAGCCATCACGCCCCGCCGTCGCCGAAGCAATCGTCGAACGCTCCCCCGCCCCCGCCTCATCCACGGCTGCCGCACCACCCGAGCCCCCACGCAAAACCTCCCGCTTCAAAAGCTCTCGCGGTGCGCAACCCTCCCCACCAACACCTCAACCCACCGCCACCCATGTCCTCGAATCCACCGCCCCTGCACCCCGCACCGTCCCCACCGGTCCCCCCGATCGCACCCTCGCCACGAGCGTCATCGAGCGCGCGTCGCCAGCCACGTCTACCGTCGATCCTCCTGATGAAGATGGCACGGATCCGGCGCTGCTGCAGCAGGAGTTGGCGGTTGAGTATCATAGGGTGAGGAATAGGTTGATCCAGAGGCAGGGCGGGTTTTTGGATAAGGGGGAGGAGGAGGCGGAGGGGCCGTTGATGGAGGAGGATGAGGATGGGAAGGTTAGGAAGGTTAGCCGGTTCAGGGCGGCGAGGTTGGGGAGGAGTGGGTTGTAGTGCATGTAGTGAGGGAATGGATTGCTGATATGGCCTCTGGGTTTTGGGTTTCTTTGAAGTGATGACTTGCTGTGACTGGTATGTCTATCATCGGGTGCTCTTGGGTGTAAGTAGGTTGCAGGCGCGTATAGAGGGTCATTGCCTCATTCCGTTCGCGATCCGGGTCCACGGTGGCGCTCATGATGGCTGCTGAAGCAACGGCGAGTTGAGGTCGCAGTGTGGAGGTGGGTCTACGGTTTCAATGGGGGTATCCCGTGAAGCGTCACTTTAGCAGAGCACAAAGGTCTTTATCAATGCTGTAAGGCTAGCGCACGGTCGAACAATAGTCTGCTTCGCGTTTCTGTAAGAGGTTTGTATGGTACATGGCTGGATAGATGGCGAAAATCAGTGCCGGCCCACCACACCACGGGCGGGCGGTATGCCCAGTCTGCTTCTTGGTCCTGGATGCGCTTCATATGGCTTTGGGCTGGAAGAGTGCCGCGAACGGCACCGGCCGACTACTCAACGGGCGAACAATATTTCCACTCGGCTTTGTGATCCAGGGCGAGATTTGTGGTTGGCTGCGCTGAGGGCGGAAATTGGTGACAGCGGAGAACTTCACACACGAACAATGTATGCAGCCTGCTTCGTGATCCTTGAAGGCAGTCGTATGGGACGTTTCTGGGAGATCATGCTGGAAATCGTTGCAGGCCGAGCACCTTATTTGATTTGGAAATCTCGGTACAGTTATGGCAGGTTTCTCTCTTTCTCGGGGGGTGGATGGGTGATCACTGTTTTCGTGGCATGGCTGGATGCTGAGATGCAGCATTCCTCTACGGCTTATGGAGCACTGATCGGTTCGTCTTCCTAAAAGCAGTAATGGTGGTATTGGACGGGTCGGGAACGGCCGTGGTCGTGTTGCCGTGGTGTGGTGTGGGCGATATCGTGGACGGGAGAACGGGCACATAATGGAGAGCGACTCGGGTGACGTCAGGGTCGCGAGTGCGGATAACTTGAGGTACTGGTGGACTCTGACCAGTCGGCCTGGAAAGCGCGATTTTCCGTATGTATAAAAACTAAAAAGCTCGCTTTGATTGTGTCCAGGACACTTAGCCTACTCGGAATCGGCTGTCAGCAGGAACAGGCTCTGAGTTCGATTCCGGTAGGAGGCACCCTTAATGGCGTTGGGGTGGTTCCAGGAACGTGTGGAACGCCTGTCATTTGTCACATGTCACCCAAGGTCTCGAAGGTCGCTGTAGCTGAGAAACCGATCTCGCCAATTGGGGACTCGCGTAAGCTACGCCCGTGCCGATGGTCTAGGGCAGCAGGTTGCCTAAGAATCTGGCAGATGATAGGTCTACACGCATAAACCTCGTGGGAGGTCCATTCTTTTTGTGGACTTTTTTGACCACTCTCCTGGCGGTGCTTTCGCTTATGGCTCGGAGTCTGCTTGTCGGCAGTCATGAAAAGCGCAGTCTACCTAAACTTCCAAATACTTTGAAGCAAATTGCGCTGCCTTTGACCACTTGTGGTATCTAGGACTTCATAATGGCTCCAGAAATCATAAGCACGAAACGAAGTAAAACCTTCATGGTTGTCCTAGTCGGTGAAGGTGCTGCGACGCAAGTGGTGTGTGCCATCCATACTTGATTGACTACCTTGTCGCTATGTACTTCATCCTTCCGCCCCAATGGCTTCGAGCGCGTCCGAGTACTCGATCACACGCTCCAGCCTAGCTTCCTCCGAGTCTGCGATCTTGTGCAGCGCATTGATCTGCTTCTGGATGTGAAGGACGCGATTCTGCGCTCTGCGCATCAGCTGAAGCTTCTCCTCGCCGCCATTGAGTTTGTAGCGCGCGCGGGCCTGCACGAGGAGCATGTGCGCTTCGCGCTTTGTCTCGGCGGTGTGGTTGGCCTGCTCCCTCATCTGATGCGGTCGTAGGGCTACGAGTTGGGCTTTAGTCCCAACGATGTGCAAGTCGCCATCTGTGGACAAGATTGGTTAGCCTTCTGGACTCAAAAGGCGATCGCGAAAACAGTGATACGGAGAGTGAACTTACGATCTGCGTTTCGCATACAGGTGACGCAATTGCTGGAGAGCAATTCGTAGGGGCGTACTCTTTCATCAATCGTCTTCGCCGTTACGCCCTCCCAAGTCAGACCACTCTGCACGCTTTACAGGCCTGGTTTGATCGGCGCAGCATCGTCCTCCAATTGGGCTTTCTTTGTCGCACTCATTGTCGTCTGGTCGCCTGGCACAATGGCCATATCCTCGATCTCATCCATCGTGTTCTCGTCCAAGTCCCGGCCTTTCTTTATCATGTCTACACAGCGGCGGATGAACAAGAACGGACTCTGCAAGGCCGCTAAAGCAGATTCGTATGCGTCAATCTCCTCGCGTGTGGCCGTGCGGAAGCGCTCGAGCATGACAGGAGGTACTGTAGGACCGAGGTTGTCGATCAACTTTTCGATGGCGGCTCGGTGGTGGAAACCCGCGTGGCGGTCATCGTGATGACCTTGGATCGTTCTTGTAGGAAGAGTGAAGCGCGAAGGTCGCACTGTATGTTCGGGTGGACCCATGGTCGTGGGTGCGTATTTTTGCCGGGTGGTAGTCGCTAGAGTTGTCGGTTGTGGAGGGAAAGCTGGTGGAAAGCGCAAGTGAAGTCGGACTTCACTCCACGTAGGAAAATCGACCAGCGGTTGACAGTGTGCGATGAAAGCAAAGCCCGTGTTGAGTGATTCTAGACAATATGCAGCAGTGCTTAAATGCACGCCTGGGCAAATAACGTCGTACCCATCGCTATCATTCGCTACACCAGGAATGGATCCTGCCGAACATTTAGCTGGCGCAGACACTCTTCGAGCCAGTGGGCCCTCTATGCGCGCTATACCAGAGGAGCAGCCCAGATCTACATACTGATGTTCTGCTTCCGCTTTTGTAATGCGCCCGTCGGATCTCTCAAGGCAAGATCTCGCCTCTTTCTGCTTGCTAAAGAAATTGAAGACTACCAACCATAGGCGGTCCCTCACGAGTAAGAGATAAGGAACAAAGTCACGAGAAATGCACATATTTTCCATTGCGACAGGCCTTGATTACGAGCTCGGAGATCACGACACAGAGAAGGAATTGAGTAGCCACATTACGATGCGATTGCGGAAGCAATACGCGCTTATTTACTAATAAAAACAATCGAAAGCGGGATAACATGCACACAAAAGTAGCCTATCTAGTCGTTTCGATCATATTCATCAGGTTCGGCGGGCTGCTGTGCTGCTAACCCAAGAGAGCAGAACATCCATTTTTGAAGCTGTCAGAAGCAAGACCTGACTATGTAAGAAAAATGATGATAGAGAGAGATTGTTTCATCATCACTTGATGTCGTATGGAATTTGCTATGCACAGGACGAAAGTTGTTGACGGGATGAAGTGAGGTTTGCGGCGAGCATCCAGTCCGCGGCGGAAAAGTGAAAGTCCGAGGGCCGAGCTTCCGCCGCAAATCAGGGTGACTCGCTAGCTTAAGTTAGACTACCGGAACCCTACCAAGAATCTCTCCTATCAGCTCACGACTCGACCGACAATTGTATTTTAACTTGGTGTAACTTAGGCAATGCCGAACGACGATGAGTCGCAGGGCTCTTTTTCTTTCGGCCGCTTCAGCGATATGCTGTGAGTTGCCTCGTCGGTCTTAGTCATGGCACCCCAATTGCTGACCTCCCTTTTTCGTCAAGGTGTTGGGCTGTATCCACGACAGTGGCTTTAGTCAGTACTAAATACATTTTTGTCAATGCGAACTACCGTCAGTACTCTTGGGGGGTGCACGTCGATATGCGCTGCTGACAGAATAAAGATTTTCGTGCGTAAAAGCTACTTTGACGAACATCACTTCCAGAAACTAATTATTGTAGCCCTCCGACTGCTCACTCTCCATCTGGTCGTTGGTCTCGTATCGTGGTTCGTTCGTGAAGTGCTGTCAATACCTCAGATGGCCACGTTCTTGCCACAATGGATACCGCGCAATTATTCCTCGACGCACAGAATATCGATGAGTGCAACAAGAATCATCTTGTTGATTGCGTCGCTTTCGATGGCAATTTGCCTACCCCTCATGATGCAAGCCATTCTTCATTTCTCGAATCTGACCACTCTTTCAATGCTGCTAGTGAGTCTTTGTGCTCAGTTTTGCTGCCAGTCGGTGTTCTGACCGACTGTAGTCCCTCGCGTTCTTCTTCGAGGCTGTATGCACACAGTCTCTTCTCGGCATGTTTCAGACAAAATCGTTTTTGCTTAGATCGCTCGCGCTGATTACTCTGGTACTTGCTGTACTCGGTGACGAGTACAGGCTTTCTGTCAATGGCCTGTTGTTTGCGCTACCAGCAATCGGGATCGCAGGGTTCTCGAAAGCTCTTCTCCATCTTTACTTTGCGGACAGCGAGAAGCCAATTGGGTTGATCCCATGGGATGAATGTTCCAGGATCATCATGCCAGCCTCGTTGGTCATTACAGTATTCTGGGCTGCCCTTACAGAAGGATTCAGGCATATCGATACCTCTTTTCCCCGCCTGAATCCTCTTATCATCCTTGTCAACGTTGTTTCTGTCGCAATAGCCACGCGATCAGGGCCGTTCGAGACGCGCATCAGCGTCTCCAGTAAATCACCCTCAACTTACGATGGGGAGTCTCGCGCGTTCGCCGCGGGAATCATCGCAGCTGGCTTTGCCCTGGTAGGCTTAACAGGACTGAGCAGCCTAGCACTTTTTACATCAGTCTTCTGTACCATTGTACAGCTTCTTGCCTTTACCGTTGCAGTAATGGCTTCAACAGACGCTTCCTTCATCTTCGAGCTCAAGCATCAAGTGATTGTAGCTGTTGAGAACCTCAGACGAAGGACTTCAAATAACGGGTATGGTCCACTTCCAACATCCTCTGCACTATTGGATAGCTCAGACGAATCCGTCTCTTCTCCGACGAGCTCATCATCAACCGACTCTGAAACATCCGGGCAGCAAGAGAGTTCCCCGTCTCGACTATCCTCAGCAATACCGTTGCTGCTTGGAGCCATACTGGTTATCTCCTGGACACTATTTATCTTCGGCAACTTTTCATGGATCAGCTTCCAGCACCACCAAGTACGACAGCTGCCAACTCTAGATCTCGACTACCAGCCTCAAGTCGACTTCGACATCGTCGTCAGCATGTACGACGAATCAACAGAAGACGTCCAAAAAGTCGTCTCAAAACTCCAATCGCTTCCAACCTTGCAAAGCCTCTCCACCCGCCTCCTCATCTACACCAAAAACGATAAAACCAACGTCCAAACCCTCAAAGACAAGACCGGCGCCAGCGACGTCATCACACGACCGAACATCGGCCGCGAAGGCGAAACGTACCTCTACCACATAATCTCGAACTGGGACAACCTAGCCAAACAAACCCTCTTCGTCCAAGCCCACGTGCACAACTCGTGGGAATTCTTCCGCCGCGTCCGCCAATTCCTCACTCCGGAGACAGGCATGTTGAGTTTGGGATTCTCGGGAAATACGTGCGACTGCCACAGCTGTGGCGATCGCTTCGGCTGGACCGAATCAGCCGGTGTGCTCGAGCAGGTGTACCAGGACGTGTACCACGGAGAATGCGACGAGTTGCTGCTTTCGTACAAAGGCCAGTTCATCGCCTCTGCGAAACGCATTCGCGGGGTGGAAAAGGCGGTGTACGAGAGACTGGACCAGGCGCTGTTGGATCCCGAGAGCTGGATGCATCAAGAAGAGTATCTTCAAGAGCGGCCGGACTCGATGAATGCGCCGTTCTTTGGCTTCACGTTGGAGAGGCTGTGGTCTGTGTTGATGCAATGTTCGGATCTGGAGATTGCGAGGAATTGTCCGACGCTATTGAGTGGATGGAGGACGGGTGGGAGTGTAGAGGATTGCCAGTGTCTTGATTAAGAAGATAGGATGGCTAGACGGCTGTGTAGATAGATGGTTGTGTGGATAGACGGCTGTGTAGATAGATGGTTGTGTAGATAGACGTTTGGATAGATAGAAGGTCAGATAGATGCATGGTCAATGGCGTTTTTATTGGGTTGCGGCTACACAGTGTGACAGCACACAGTATGTATGCCGGCGCACGTACGCGGAAAGGCTGGGAAAACAAGTTTGATCGTCTATTCCTGCGTCGTGCGACACCGGAGGTCTGCACGACGGTCACATGGAGAGGTCGAACAATGCACGTGACGCCAGTGTCTCAATGGATGATATATGAACTCATCTCTGTCAGTCTCATCGATCTTCCTTCGCGTCAGGTCCCATGGTGCTTGATGATTTCTGTCATCCAGGGACCGACATTCTATATCAAAAGGTGTCACCCAGGGTTTTGTTAAACCGTGGCCATCTTTGGAGACGATATGATGATGATTTGGCATTCGATACTTTACGCCTTCATCCATAGGTCGATTATGATGATCATATTGTAGGACAGCAAATCTGACCTAGATTCCGGAAAAACTCGCTTTACCATGCATTGTACGGCATCCTGAAGAAGAAACAGAAGATATGGTGATCGCTACCACCACCAATATGTAGGGGCAGCTATGTAAACCCCTCAAACACCCAAAAAGCTTCCCAGCAATTTCCAGATCATCGCCATATCCAGGCCAAGTGATTATCATCCGACAAAACACTCCAAAAGAACATAATCCTGACCATCACAATATCGCTTCTCACCTAGCAACAGCGTCTTTCTACCTCCACAAATGCAATCTCACTATGAAGCGAAAAACCCGTTTTTACGCAATGGCCTCCTTCATCGTCGCTATCCAAGCTAAACCTACTACACAAACAGTCCTGCTGACTCTCAGTTACTGACATCCATGCCCACCACCATCCTCCTCCTCCGGCGATTCCCTCCACCACTCCACATCAAACCATCATCAACAAACTCCTCAACCACACAGCCAGGATCCCATTATCAGACAATGGGTAGACGCAGGGAAAGAGAAAACTGTCTCAATCCCGAATACCAGATCGACCCGGGAACGCAAGTACGACCATTTTATACCCGTAGATGGGGGTGATGAGTGGGATCGCGGGATCAGTGTGGGGCTTTTCGTGTGACAAGACATATATGCCGAAATTCTGCTGCGGTGTCAAGTGAATGATTCGCGATATCGTAGCCGTGGTTCGGGGTATCGGACCGGTAGGTAAGATGGGAATTTGGAAAAAGTGGCGGTTGAACTTACTTCAAAAGCTAAGAAATGGGGTAAAAGCGTTTTGGATTAGAGATCAAGGGCTCCTAGAACGCTTTCTGTGATGTATGCCGTATCATCATCGTCTATCAAATCTAGGCATCAACGGGCAAAGAAAGAAAACATCCCCACCCCCCCCAACCCAACCCACCAACGTCATAACCTCCCCTAGTACATGCCAACAACCCTGTAATTAAAATTGCAAACCCCATCCGTATCCGCCGCCACATCGACATCACTGGCCGCCGTCGCCACCGTCTCGCCCCCCTTGACCAGCTTCACCGACAGCGCTCCCGCCACCACGCCCGGCACACTGTGCGCGTTCATCCCCGCCACGGCGTCGAAACTCTGCAGCAAAGAACCCGCGCTCCACGCCTCGATGGTGTAGCCGGTCGCGCCCGCGGGCAGCAGGACAGCAAAGTTGATAGCATTCTGCGCGCCGTCCTCGTTGTCCGGCGGACCCAGCGAGTCGGAGGCGCAGGTGGCCGTGTTGAGCAGCGTGTGGTACCACATGACGCCCGAGTAGTCGCCCAGGCCGGGCACGATGCTGCTCACGTCCGTCTCCGAGTTCTTGTACGCGGTGATGAAGGGCCCGATGATGTTTTGCCAGGCGGTGTGGTCCCAGCCCTCCGAGTACGCGTTCACGTCCTCGGCGTTGGCTTCGGACCAGATGTTGCCGATGTAGTGCGACTCGCCCGCGTCGTTCCACGTGATGATTTCGATGAAGTCGGGCGCCAGCGACAGGACTTGCGACATGCGGATCGGGAGACCGAGCTCGCCGCGGCGGTACCAGTTGTCCGAGGTGTCGAGGTGCTTGAATTGCAGGGTCGAGACCGGCATTATGTAGGGCTTGCTTACGTTGTGGGCGTTTGTGAGAGCGGTTTGGTCTTTGTCGGAGCTGACGTTGACGAAGCCCGTGTCTACGTGCGGCCAGGCGTAGTCCCATGCAAGGATGCCGTCGACGACGGGGTAGTTTTCGAAGAAGGCGGCGTCGTATTCGGAGCCTAGCCCGTCGTAGTCGTCAAAGTCCGGGGCGAAAAAGACGGGGTATCCATCGTCCTTCATGACATCTTTGAACTCATTCTGCCAGCCTGCATTCGATGTGCTCTGGCCGAAGGTTTGGGTGCCGCCGTCGAAGGTGCTGACGAAAGGCAGATCGTTGTACTTGTAGTACGCGTCATGGTCATAGTACTTTTGGATCAGGTCCATGAAGTTGTCGATGGTTTCCGAAAAGGCAAAGTCCATGGAGAAGAAGAGCTTGATGTTGCCATTCGTCTTGGCGGCTTCGAACATCCATTCGATGGTGTTGACGGCGTATTCAGCGGTCGTGTTCTGCACATTGATGGCAAAGGCATCGATGCCCAGGTTTGCGCCATCCGTGATGTCGGTTGTGGCGCGGTCCATGGAGTTCATGGTTCCACACTACATTTGATGCCAAGGTCAGCAATCGCCAGTCTGTAATCTAGATGGAGCATTGCGATGGCCGAAAAGGGTAATAAGCTGTGATCACAAACTTACCATGTAATGCACAAACACAGCCTTTGCATGGGCACCATGATGCCTGCTCCAAGACCCCAGGGTCAGCCCACCCAGCAATATCGATGACAAAGACCACATCATGACAGCAGCCTTTCCGCAGCAATCAAATTAGACTCTTCGGCAAAAAGCTGGTGATGGTACTACAACGCGACTTTGGTGGTGGTCGTTGGATTATATTTGTAGGTATGGAAGATCGCAACCCAACACACGCACGCACACGGAATCATGCTGGCACCGCGACTCGGGACGATGGCTGAAAGTCTGAAAATTGGAGGAAGACGGACTGGGTTGGCCTATCCTGGCTTGGGCGCCGCATGATGGCGTTGTGGCTTGTGGCTATTTTTGTTCACGGTAGTTCAAGACGAGGGCTGATAGTTACCAAGTGGGGTTGGGTTTGGGGGCGGCGGAAGAAGCCAGTCGATGGCCCTTGCAGGTGCACGAGTAACGGGACGGCGCGGAAACGGGGGACGGGAGCGAAGGGACGGCTGGAGGGTTGAGGATGGGACATGTGGTGGTGTGGTGATGTGGTGGTGTGCTAGTGTTTGGTCGAGGCCTCATCTTTGTTCTTTTCAGACTGTAGCATGAGATGGCGGCTGCTGGATTCCTGGGTTACACGGTGTGTACAGTACTGTACATGCTGGACCCTGGACCCACACCAGAGAGAGCTTTAAGTCATTCGCCTTGACTACTGTAGCTTTCGGTAGCTACAATTCGCGACGTCACGATAGCGATGATCAATTGTCCCGTTTTTCAAGGTTGTTCCTGGAGCCTCCTAGGGCACAGCAGTGAAGGAGTATCTGAGAAGGGACGATCAATGGATGTTGGTCGACGATCACACTCGATAGCTTCACCTCTCATGAAGAAGGCTCCAATATGCGGGCACCTGTAGTTGTTATACTGTACCTATCGATGTGTACAATCGAATTATGGTGGAGGGCAATCGAAATCTCCCGGGCGGCCATAGTCGCATTGTCCCGAACTCGTACTGGGTAACGTAATCAATCCATCGCCTTAGCGTGGAGATACAGCACGCACGTCAATTGTCCGTCCGTATGAGCCTGAACTGGAAATCGATGCGATGGAACAGAGCTGCATTCACGTGGCGTTCACCTTGAGGAAAGATGGCCCTTTCCCGCTTATACCGCCGGGATGGACATCAGCATCTCCGTCCTCTGCATGGGTTGAGATCCTTCGCTTGATCCGGGTTATCCGAGAGACCGGACGATGGAACAACACGACGAGAGAATGCTTCAGTATTCCGACGTGCTGCACTTCAGTGGCTTTCTCGAGTGTCTCTCAGGCGTGGCAGGCACAGATCATAGGCGCAAGTTCAAAGACGGAGTCAAAGTAGCTTCCGCATGGCGAAGGTCAAATGCAACATGGATAAACAGCCCCGTCGTCATCAATCGAACCTCGGCGAGGTGGACTTGGTGTCTTTGAATCCTTCGAGGGGATTGGAGATTGTCAGGCCAGCTGCCGCTCCTGGTACGACGTGAAAGCGTGCGACATGAAGGACATCTGGTTCCACGTGCCGAATGCTGCAAGCGCGGAGGAATGCTCGAAAGTGCCGGCGAGGATAAGTTAGAGATAGAATCACGCTGTTCCTGGCGGTGGCGCGATGGCGTGGAGGTGAGGATTGCCGGCGGGTAACTATCTGGGAAAAAAAGGCGGTTGGAAGAGCAGCAGGGTTGGTGAAGGTGGCAGAAGGATGGGAGTGATGAAGAAGGAGAGATGTGTGGTGTGTGGTGTGTGGTGTGTGGTGTGTGGTGTGTGGTGTCTGGTGTGTGGTGTGTGGTGTGTGGTGTGTGGTGTGTGGTGTCTGGTGTGTGATGTCTGGTGTGTGGTGTGTTGTGTGTAGTGTCTGGTGCGTGGTGTCTGGTGTGTGGTGTCGATGGTGTCGATGGTGTCGCTGTGGCCTCGGGCACCTGGAAGCTCAGGTCGCCGAGCAGCCTCGTCTCTCTTCCCTAAGTTGCTGTAACATTAACATCCACACCAACAACCTCCCGTCGCCCCCGTAAAAATAGTCCAATCCAGCACCGCCCGTGCAATCGAGACCTCCGCTGCCTGGTCCACCATCGCATTGATTGCCGTTGCCGGCTCGAGTCGTAATGTTAGCTCCAATGCTCTGAATCATTCACTCAAACACACCCAACCAATTCCCCCGCCTCTGGGCTGTGCTGTCGTGGTAAAAGTGGTAAAACGCATGCAGTCAGCTCCAGAGTAAGCCGTCCTTTCATTCGTACGCGCCGCACGTAGATTGATAATGAATGAGTAACTTATCATCCTTCGCTCCAGCAGTCCCGAAGGCCAAAGTTGCAGCATGTGGATCCCCCCTGCCCACAGCCCATGCCCACCGCCCCCATCCACAGTCAGATCTCTGCAGCCAGAGGTAACATTAATCCCGTACGGTCCAAGTCCCAATCCTCCAATACCCATCGCCCATCGCCCGTTGGATCCCCAGCCCCGTTCCAACGTCCGTGATGCCCCCAGCTCAAAAGATCGCACGTCGCCCCCGTGGCCACCGCCGCAATCATAGCTGCGGATAACAAAGTGCTCGCGGCCGCAAAGACAGCATTGGCCCTCCAGGCCTGATGGATTGTCATCCCAAACATGAAGCCGTTGGAAGTACTTGTTTTTCTTGCCATTACTACCGCCTCGACGAACGTCGTCGTCGCTGACCCAGATGCCTCGCCCGGCAGCTTTTGCGGCGCCGATGGCCACCGGAGTAGGCCATCATCTCAACATCTTGGTGCTTGGAGCGCGAACTGACGAGGAATGTAGCGGCGCTCGTCGACAACCGCTTGTTCTGGGCCAGCGGGAACTACACCTTTGTCGATGGGAAAATGTGGCATAGCACCACCGACTTTTACTGGCTCGACCTGACCAAGAGCTTTGCCGTGGACGGCGCAATTGCGACGGACGTCCTGAACACATCCATTCTTCCGTCCACGGACTTGTCGAGCGGATGGCGCATCGAGGATGGCGGCTCTTCCGGCACTTTCTTCGTCGACCACACCATGCTCTATGCGTACGGAGCCATCATCGGCGACGACGCCAACGGTGTCAACAATTCCCTCTGGGCCTACAACACCACGGAAGATACCTGGGGACTCGCGCCCATCGACAACGGGACCATCAGTTTCGGCGACAACAGCGAAGGTTCCTACACAAGCGATCCCGCGACCGGAAAGTCCTGGTACACCGGAGGTTGGGAGATCGGGTTCGATGGATCGGGTCCGGGAATGGTGCATTTCAACTCGACAAATTCGGACGACTTGAGTTTCGAGTTTGTTTCCAGCACTACAGACCTCAAAGTTGTCAACACGCTCAAAGGAACCATGGTCTACACGCGGAAAGGAAAACAGGGAACTTTGATTGCTTTCGGTGGAGACGATACCACGACCGGCGGAGTGTACAACGGGGCCCATTACTGGGACCAGTTCAACATGGACCAAATATTCATCTACGACATCGACTCCAGCACCTGGTAAGCCTCCCATTGCGGCAAAATCACAGGCGACGTCACAAACTGACATATCCATAGGTACAACATCACAGCCAGCGGCGACATCCCCACTCCACGCACCGAGTTTTGCGCAGGCGTGTCCGCCGCCCCCGACGACTCCAGCTTCCAGATCACCATCCACGGCGGCTGGGATCAAGGAAACACCGTGTCCCGCGCCGACGTCTGGGTCCTGAGCATCCCGTCGTTCGTCTGGATCAAAGTCAACGCGACAGACGACCCGGATCTGACCTCGGATCCCAACTCCGGGCGCCACAGGCATAAATGCCATGTGTACGAAGATGCGCAGATGCTCGTACTCGGGGGCGTTGTTGAGTCGAACGCGACCGCCAGGAACGATTATTGCAACTCGACGGACCATCCTCCCGTCAAAGTGCTCGACACCAGCACATACGCCTGGCAAACCGAGTTCCAACCAAACAAATCCTACACAGTCCCTGACATCGTAACCAACGTGATCGGCGGAAAGTAAGTCACGCGTCTCTCATCACCCATCACGCTCCAACCTCCCCACCCTCCTCATCCCACTAACAAGCCCCAGCTCCTCCGGCAACGCAACCCTCCTCCACCCCCTCGGCGGTTTCAACTCCACCATCCTCAGCACAATCTTCACCCACACCGTCCCCCGCGACAACTACACCTCCCCCGCCCACGTCTCCCCCACCACCAGCACCACCCCGACCTCCACCCCCTCTCCCTCCTCCTCCTCCTCCAGCAACGCCGGCGCCATCGCCGGCGGCATCGTAGGCGGCATCGCCGGCCTCGCCCTCATCGCCGCCGCCCTCATCCTCTACCGCCGGCGCTCCGTCCGCAAAAAGAAGGCCGCGGCCGCCGCAGCCGCCGCCGGGGACGACGACGCGACGGCAGAGTTGTCGCCGTATTCGGCGAGGCACGAGGTTGAGTCCAGTCCAGCGAGTCCGCGGGACGGGGTGTTGGGGCCCGAGCCGCCGAGGTACGAGCTGAGCGACGCGAACAAGGTTTACGAGATGGGCGGGGTGAGTGCGGGGGAGAGGGAGGGGGAGAAAGGCGGGTTGAGGGGCGAGGGCGAGGTGGTGCATGAGATGGCGGCGGATGGGGAACACGAGGTTTATGGGACGGGGAGGGAGGGGAGGAGTTGGTTGGATGGTGGGGAGGGGAAGAAGTGAGAGGGGGGACGGGTTTGGAAGGGGTGGGTTTGTTTTTGGTATATGGGTTTGGGTTGGGTGAGTGGTACGGCTACTCGAAACTCGGACTGGGATGCCGTCGTCGGGGCGCAGCTCGTGATTCGTTACAGTACCCAGTGGCGAGATATCTGGAATGGCCATTCTTCCTCCTCGGCTTCACCTTTCCACCAAGTTCCGGGCAACGTTTGAGACCCAGCATGCCTGGTCCTACATTCGAGCTTCAATGAGCAGTTATGCAACCCCAGCCATCAACCTCACTGACCGCTATCGCAATAAAGCACATCACCAACAAAAAGCGCTGCTATTCATCATCCCCACCAAAAGTCCAACCTCCAAAATCAGAATGGCTTTTTCCTCTTCAAATCTGAGGGAAGTCATAGGCATGCTATCGCATGACAATGCGTTGCTTTGCGAACGCCGGCAGCCATCTACTCGGATGTTCTTTTACCCGGATACTGTGTATGTATAAAGCGAGGAAGCAACAGCTCTTTATACCCAGTAAGTTACACTCCTGCACTGGATACTGGCATCGAGAATCTCTACATTCTTGGAGTGAGGTGGGTTCTGGCCGGTTGTCTAGCTGCTCCTGGAGCTGCTGCGGCTGATGGTGATTATCCGGGGGAAACCTGGAATGCCTGGCTTGACTATTTCTAACTATAACACTACAAGAATGATTAGCATTAGTAGAACCTATGTATGATGGTGTTCATCACTATATATCTACGCCTCTAGGTATCTATCCCGGAGATTCTATTACCCGGATACTAGGTAGGTATAAAGCGAGGAGCAACAGCTCTTTATACCCAGTACACTCCCTTACACCGTAATATTAACGACGAAGATGAGCCCCATTCTTGGAGTAAGGTGGGTTCTGACCGGTTGTCTAGCTGCTCTTGGACCTGCTGGGGTTGATGGTGATTATCCGGGGGAAACCTGGAATGCCTGGCTTAACTATTTCTAACCGTGACACTATAAGAATGATTAGTATTAGTAGAACCTATATATGATGGTGTTCATCACCATATATCTACGCCTCAAGGCATCTATCCCGGAGATTCTATTACCCGGATACCTGAAGTAGGTATAAAGCGAGGAGCAACAGCTCTGTATACCTAGTAACTAAGTGACACTCTTGCACCGAAATATTGACGCCGAAGAAGCGCTTTATTCTTGGAGTGAGGTGGCTTCTGGCCAGTTGCTGAGCTACTCTTGCCGCAAATATTACTGATTATTCGAGAGAAAGCTGGAATGCCTGACTGGATTTCTGCTTTCCGATTGTAACATCAGATAGGCTGGTTGATGTCACAGAAGTCTGCATGTAGTGGTGATTATCACTGTATACCAATTATAGTGATGAGTAGCGATCTCTATTCGCGATCATGTATCTAAGATCTTTGACCTGTGGTTTTCCCTTTGCTATGGCCTGCCTTGTATGTAGAATGAGGAGGAATAGTGACACTGCCAAAACAAGCCTTCTACCAGGACTCTGTTGATTGTTCTGTAAGCATTTCAGGAAGAATCCTTTGTCGTGCAATCCTTGAATATCTCCCTCGCCTTCTAGACTCACGGTCAGAGAAGGTTTCCTTGATTCCGACAGAACTGTCCAACAGCTATACAGAAGTAACTTGAGAGGTTTCATCGAATGATAGACATGATACTGATCATCACTAGCACAGTGGTAATCAGTTCAATCAACTTACGCAGCCCTCGATATTAATTTATTTGACGCTTGAACCCTATTACTACTGTACTGATTGACAATAGAGGGTATCTCGATTTCAACTCGAGGAGTTTCATCGTAAACTTATCATGATAGCTGTAAAACCAGCAACACTGCTCTCGAAGCTTCGCTACTCTCAGCCTCTTAACAAATACCAGAACGTCCAACACGAGGACCGACTCCCAAGACCAAAGAGTATGGGTATCTGACCACACGCTGCCCAAAACCCACACTCGCCGTGATCATCTCGCCTCAGTCACTGATACACCACTGCCGTCGCCGCATTCCCCGTCTCCATCATGCGTCCTTCTGATCCCAATCAAAGAGTCCAATGACCCGATGACTTGCCCCGAAAACGACGTCCAATATCTTGCCCGAGTCACAGTGATAATCGTCATCGTTATTTGCAATCTCATTCAGCAACCGTGATAACACCTGTATCCCCAGTCAAACGGCTACAGGCCCATTACCCCCGAGGAAGAGTGCTCGGTTTGGTATAGTGCGGCGACAATGGTAATGCCCTCATGGCTGTAGTGGTTGAAGTTTCCCACGAAAAAGTAGTTTGTGCGACGCTAGAGTAAGAGTTCCCATGAACGCTTCATCTAGATACGTGGAACCATTTGTATGAACTGAGTTTCGAGTCCTACGTTTTGCCAACAAAGGTAGAGAATGACGATGACGATGACGTGGGATAGCATCAACCCCGAAAAAGATAGTATCAGATGGCAACAACACCAGACACAGATGTTCCGAAGAAACAAAACCAGCCCAAAGATTGCCCAGTGGAAACGAGATACCTGGATGCAGTGCGTGTGTGAGCTACGCACTATCGAAACGACGAACATCCCAACCGACCCCACTCACTCATCGTCAAAGAAATCCAACAACAGCGCCGAGATCCAGCGTCAGCCAACGAAACCCACAACCTACATCAACATCTCCAGTCCCGCGTTCGTCTCGACAAAACAGGGAACGGAAAAAGGCAAGGAGGAACACGGAAAACGGCCCAGCAATCGCCTATACGTTTGCGCGGAACCGAAGAGCGGGACCGGAAGAGAGGGAAAGTAGAGAAGCGGGCGCTACAATACCAATCTCCAGGTTATGTAGACTTGAGCACGAGATAGGAAGCGCGTGTGGTGAGGACATGCAGCAGCGAGGATCGGTCACGCTTAAGACACTTGATGTGGTTTTCTCCTGTTGTGGTGGGAGTCAAGCCATGGATGAAATAGTGTAGGAAGGCAGTACTCGGGCCCGGGGAGGGGAGAGTCGAGTCCATACAGCAACAACGCAGACAAAACGCTCAGAAGGCATGAACCGGGGCAGACAATACTTTACGTATTTGGTGAAACCACCTGTATTCTCACAACTCTGGATATCATCTTTCCCGCCTCCTACACCTCTCTCGACCATTCTCCTTCACTTATATACTTGGCCCAATCCTAGCCCTCTACGAGAACTCTTTCATGAACCCGTTGTGGAACTCGACCAGCCTTCCCGTCCACTCGGTCCCAGGCGCCAGAAACGTGGTTCTGAAATGCCAGCTCCCGTCCTTCTGTCCGAAACCAGAACCGGGGACCGTGCAGACACCGGTGGCGTCGAGCATGCGGAGCGCGTAGAACTCGTCTGGTTGTTTGTTTTGTTGCTTGGCGGCCTCGATGGCCTTGGGGGGGATGGTTATCGAGGGGAACAGGTACATTGAGCCCTGTGAGATGGGTTAGTGGGGAGCTATATGGGCAGAGGAGGAAAAAAGGTGCGAGGTTGAGACATTGAAGGGGAGGGGGGGTGAGTGGGGATGGGAAGGTGGGGAGCCACGTGCATGCCACATATGATGTGGACTGAGGTGGACTGACATCCCACCCGACGTTCCACGACACCACTTCCACACCCCCAACCCCTCACCCGACCCCTCTCGATAACAACCACCACCACCTCAGAAGAAAAAGCCAGACACTTACAGCAGGACTCTGGCACTCAACGCCCTCCATCTTTTTGAATGCCTCATACAACGCCATCGCCCTCTCGTATAAGCCCTTGAATATTCCGTCATACTCCTTCTTGTACAGCGGATAACTCTCCTCTCCCTCCTTCGGCGGATTCACCATCATCTCGACAAAGCACTGGCCGATGACCGGCGGACACAGCTGGATGCTGACGTACTTGTACACCTCGGCCTTGACCTTCTCGTCGAACCCAACCATCTCGTAGTACCCGCCGCGGTGGCCGCACTCGCCGATCATGCCCTTGGAAACCGAGTGCAGGGAGGCGAGTTCGAGGTTGTCAAAGGTGCCTGGTTCCTTCTGTTGAAGGTCGCGGAGGACCTTTTTGAAGCTGTAGAATTGGCCTTTGAAGACATTGGTCTGGTACACCTCGTCCGCCATGACGACGATCTTCTTCTCGGCCGCGAAGCGCAACACGTTCTCGATGTCTTGGACCTCAAGACTGGCGCCGGTGGGGTTGCCGGGGTTGATGATGACGATGGCGCGGGTATCTGTGCCGTTTTGTTGGGCGGTGTCGTAGGCGGCGCGGATCTCGTCGAGGTTGGTGCCCCATTGGCGGTGCTCGTCGAGGTAGTAGGGGACGCAGCGGGCGTTGAGGACGGAGAGGGTGGCGGTGTAGAGGGGGTACTGGGGGATGGGCACGAGGACGCCGGTGGAAGGGGTCGCGCAGATGATGTTTAGGAGGGCGTTGACGCCAGCGGAGGCGCCGTTGGAGAGGAAGATGTTGGAGGGGTCGGCGGAGTGGCCGTCGCGGCCTGGGGAGTGTTAGATGGGAAGACAAGACGAGACAGTTGGGGTGGAAGAAAAGGTGAGAAGTACGTTCGATGAACTTGGCAACCTCCTCCCTGATACCCATAGCACCCTGACTGGCACTATACGCGCCCACGCTACCGACAAACTTCAACAACTTCCTCGCCCTTGCAATAACATCCTTCTCGTAACCCAGCGCGCTGACCAACACATCCTCCTTCTCCAGCAGGCACGGATTCTCCAAGATACTGGCGACCTGGCGGAAGAAGGTGAGTGGCTTCTGGTCCAGCTGCTGCGGGTTTCCGATGTTCGCGCTGATGACGGTGTCGAAGGGGAGGTCCTTCTTGCCGGCGTCGAGCTGGGCGCGGTACTCCTCTGACTTGACGGCTAGCTCGCCGCGCACGGCGTAGCGGGCGGCTTTGACATGGGGGTTGATGTTGTCGATGGTCAGGCTCTTTTGGAGCGTGGCGGTGGACGACATGTTGCGGAGCTGCTGGGAGGAGAAGAGGGTGGGAGCAGTAGAGAAGGACGAAGCGGCGGCGGAAGCAAGAGGAAGCACAGAGCGAGCGGGACGAGTCAGACTTGAGGAGCGACTGGACGTGTAAATATACGTGGCCGGTGCGGCTGTCGGTCGAAGATCAGTGTCTTGATAATAATTGGCAATTTCTCTTCCTCCGCAACTGCGCAGGCAAAAAGATGAAAGACTCAGGAAGCAGACACAAGCGGCAACATAGCCGTCATGGACGCAGGGACGCTTGTCTTGTCTGGTGGGCGGTGTGGTGTGGCAGTGTGGCGGGGTTCAACACTGGCAGCTGAGCAACTTTGCACCTACCCGGCCAAGCTGGGCCAAGCGCGGGGAGCGGCGGAGAGCGGAGCAGCGAGCGGAAAGGCTCGGAACGGGCAGGTGGAGGTCGAGGGGGAGGGGTGGAACGTACCGGAGGGGGCGGAGGCGGCATTGGCGGCATTGGCGGCATTGGCGGCGATATCGGCGGCGCGGACGGTGGTTCGCTGCTGCTGCTGCTGTTGACCGGCTCTCTTGACCAGAGCTGAGAGCTGCATCTGGCGGCCGATACGCCGACCTGCCTGGCAGAGAATGCTGGTGCCGCTCATTCTTCTAGCTGTGCTGCACTCTCACACCCAAATAATACAAAGAACGAGGGGACGGGTGCGACTCGAGGTGATTGGGACGAGAGAGCACAAGAGTCAGCTCGCTGCAATTTTTCTCATTCTCTTTGGTGTGACTGTGCTTTGCGATATCGTCCCGCGACCGGCGGACCTCACGATAACCTTATCTCCCTGTAGGGCTTAGCTTCATCTCGACTGTCTGACGGCCAAACCCATGCAAATATTAAGCACTGATTGAGCCTCTTTGCTCATGCTACATGTCGCATCTTGTTACCACCATTCGCTCCTTCAATCCTTTGATTCTACCGTCTTGATGTAGAGATTACTGTAGCAACAGATACTGTGCTGAGCCATGATATTCCACTCCGACATGTACCTCAGCCACGCTCGCTCCCCCTCAACCTGACCGCCTGTCCGTACTTCTGCAGCTTCGTGATCAGCTGGTCGCCCTGCTTGACCACGTCGTTGTACTGCTTGTTCTTGTCGTCCGGTCGGTTCGTCTCGATAATGCCACGCACCCGGTCCACCGTGCACGGCACCCGGTCAGCCGCAATGAACTTTGCCAGATCCCTGTATCACGTCAGCGTCAATCCTCCAACACCAGACAGGAAGCACTTACTTATCCAGAAAGTCAACCGACACGCCAAAGTCGGCCGCCATGCTCTGCAGCCCAACCACCCGGTAGCTCTGCAGCAGTTGCTGGTACCCGCGCAGCCGCATCTCGCGCACGAACCAGCCCTTGTGCTCGTACAGGTACCGGTCCTGCGTCAGGAAGCTCTCCTCGACCGCGCCCAGTGCCGTGAAGAAGTCGCGGTAGTTGCCCGTGTACAAGCTGTTGACGAGGCTCGACAGCGGCTTGAAGTCTATCGCCTGCTCCGCCTCCGCCTGCGACTGGCCCAGCGTCGTCAGGTTGACTGCAGTCGGCTGGGGAGTGGCTGACGTCGGCGCGGCCTCTTCCATCTCCTCGTCGCCTGCTGCGGGACCTGAAGATGTGGCCCCAGACAGTGCCGCTAGCTTCTCCTCGCCACCACCCATTATCGCCTTGACCTCCGGTGCGTCCACCACCTTGGCCTTGAAGTCGACGCGCTTGAGTGACACCGAGCCGGCCAGGACGGCGTAGATGACAAGCGCAGAGTAGCTGCACAGCTCGTAGCTAGTGAACGTGGAGAGGGAGTCGAGCAGGAGCGGCGCGGCGAGGTTGTAGGACCGGACGGTCAGGTAGTGCAGGCCAGAGTAGGCTTTCAGGCGGTTGCGGCGGTCCCAGTCACCACCGCTCTCGACGAGGGTGCTGGCACGCTCGATGGTCTTCTTGACGAGAAGCTTGTCACCGAAAAACAGACCTATTCTCACAATGGCGAGAACGAGGTCGATCTTGGTGCCCAGGATACCGGTTTTCTCGAAGACGGCTTCATAGGCGGCAATGGCTTTGTCCTGTAGACCATCCCGTTAGCCAATAGCCCATATTCCATTCAATGAGGCCGACGAACCTTGTCTCCCACTCTTGTCCAGAACTCTGCCCTCTTACCCTTCGCCGTCTGTATCTCTGTCTCGCCCGCCTTCTCAACCGCCTCATCCTCCTCCTTCTGAATCGCCTCCAGCTCCTTGTCGTTGTCCGCCTTCAGCTCCTCGTACAACTTCTCGTCCCACGGCAAGCTCACATTGAGCGCCGGCTGCTTCGTCGGTGCCAATAACGTGCCTATGCTGCTCGATGACCTACGCGGGCGTATAGGTTGCTGGGCAGAACCCTCGCCGGGCACGTTCAGTATGCCTTCGGTTGGGTGGGCGAGATGCCGGTATAGAGGCGCCATCTTCTGCTCCTTGATGGCATGTTGGATCGACTTGAGCGAGGTTTCTTGCGTGGCCTTGGAGGAGGATGGGTTCGTGATGTGGAAGATGTGCTGCGAGAGCTGCAGGTCGGGGTACTTGGCGTACTGGACGTCTCCCATCTTGAATGATTGTACCGGGAGAAAGGACTAGGGCAATGCGATGGGAGTGGAGAAGGGCGTTGGGCGATGGGTGTGGTGTATGTGATGGCTGGCGTCTGTTGTGATGCGGCGAGCTCTCGCCGACGTGAAGCTCCAGGGTGATCTTCGGCAGCTCCAGCTCTGATGTCGACAGCTGCGACTGCACCACACCACGAGACACTCCATCACTCCTTCTATTTCTCAACAGTCTTCCACCAATATACCTATACAGGTAATTGCCCTTGACTAGACTGCGCTGATCTCTTTGTTCTGTCCCCGACTCCACAAATCACCTCGACCTCCATCCAACCTCACACCTCGACTTCACCTCAACTTCACCTCTGCCCTCAAACCTCCACTCCACCACCACCATGCCTCCCCCTTCGAACGGTAACGGCGCCCACAAACGCTCACGCTCGCGCTCTCGCTCTCAATCCCCACCCCGCAAACGCCCTGGCACCACCTCCCGCCTCAAAGCCCCCGTCCGCCGTCCCGAGTCCTCTACAAACTCCACCCGCAACGCCCGACGCGACGACCTCCTCCCCAAACGCCAGCGCTCCCCCTCGCGCTCTGCCTCGCGCTCACCTCCCCGTCAACTCAAGCGCCCCGGTCAAGCCGCCCGCATCTCAGCTGCCGACCGCGAAGCGGCTCGCAAGCGCCAACAAGAACGCGAGCGCGAGCAAGAAGCAGCAACGCGCGCCGAAGCCGCAGCCCGCGGTGTCCACGACGTCGTAAAGCAGCACTATAACGCGGTCCCTGAGCGCGGGCAAAAATGGCGGAAGACCGATTCCAAGATCAAAGGGCTGCGCAGCTTCAACAACTGGGTCAAGAGCACGCTGATACAAAAATTCTCCCCGGGGGATGAATCGGTGGGGCAGGGGAGGTCCGGAGAGCCGATCTTGGTGCTCGATATTGGATGTGGCAAGGGTGGGGATTTGCAGAAATGGGGCGCGGCGCCTAAGCGGGTGGATCTGTACGTTGGTGTTGATCCGGCTGATGTCAGTATCGATCAGGCGAGGGAGCGGTTTCAGCAAATGAAGAGACGGCCGCATAGGGGAAGGGGTCCCCCGGCGCATGACTTCCATTGCGAGTTTCATACCAAAGATTGCTTTGGCGAGTGGCTGGGCGATATCCCCATCATCAAGGACGTCGGCATTGACCCGTCTGTTGGTCCCGATGGCAACGGTATGGCTGCCCGCTGGGGCGGCGGCGGATTTGACGTCGTCAGCATGATGTTCTGCATGCACTACGCCTTTGAGAGCGAGAGTAAAGCCCGCGGCATGCTCAAGAACGTTGCTGGCGCGCTCAAGAAGGGCGGCCGTTTCCTAGGCGTCATCCCCAACTCCGACGTTCTCAGCGCAAAAGTCGAGGAGCACCACAAGAAGCACCAAAAAGCAGCCGTCGAGCCAACGCCCGCTGTAGCCGCTGCCGGTGGCCCGACAGACGACTCCGAAGACGACTGGGACCCCGAAAAGAGCCTCGACGACGCGCCCAAAGAAGAGAACGCAGTCGCAGCACCACCGTTATCCGACAAACCCAATGAACCCACCACGTCGGACAACAAAGACACCAAAGACTCCGGCCCTCCCCCTGTCGAATTCGGCAACTCCATCTTCCGCGTCGCCTTCCCCGGGCCCACACCTCCCGACGGTATATTCCGCCCCCCTTTCGGCTGGAAGTACTTCTACTTCCTGGAAGAAGCGGTCGAGACGGTTCCCGAGTACGTCGTCCCCTGGGAGGCGTTCCGCGCCCTCGCCGAGGAATACAACCTCGAGCTGCAGTATAGGAAGCCATTCAAGGAGGTCTGGGATGAAGAGAGGGATGATAGGGAACTGGGGCCGTTGAGTGAGAGAATGGGGGTTAGGGAGCGGGGAGGGGGGGAGTTGCTGGTGGGGAGGGAGGAGATGGATGCGGCGGGGTTTTATCATGCGTTTTGTTTCTATAAGGTTTAGGTTGGGGGAAAGGAGGGTGGTACTACTGATGGCAAGTCGAACGCGGATTGCGTTGATGGGTTATTTGCTGCATGATGGGGCTGTTTATGGCTGTCGAGTGCATGGGCGATATGGTCGGGAAGTAAATCAGAAAAAAAGCTACGACTTACAAGATCAGCCTCAATTTGAATGAGTATCTGGAACAGAACAAGACTGTTATCTGCGTGCTGTGCATTCCTTAAGCTAACCAGAGAGGCGAGAAATTGGTATAAAGTGCCACAAAACAGCAAATGAGATAGATCAGAATAGCGGAGACGATGGCATGTCAGCCCTCTCAACGACATCAAGGTTCCCGCCACCCAACAAAGGTCTCAACCAACCATACGACCGTAAACAGCCCTTCAAGCGAACGAGCAATATCACCACTCCCTTTCCTCTTCATCTCACCCGCTCTCATCCCACCCGTCACCGCAACCCCAGCGCAAAACGCCGCCAGCATGCACCCACATCCTCGCACAAGGTAATGAAATCGTCATCATTCAACGAATCCGCGACGAACTGATCAAGATCCCGCCGTCTCGTCTCGTATGGCTGAGCCGCGTACGCAGACAAACTCTGTGCTCCTGCCTCTCCGATCATGTCACTAACGTGGTTGAGTGCGCTTTCCAGGTTTTCGAGGACGGGAGCTTGTGCGGACGGGGCGTTTTCGCTGCTGGTGGGGTTATGGTTTGAGGTTTGAGGTGTGATGGGATGACCTTGGCGGGTGCTAGTTTCGGCTTCTGCGATGGTGCTGAGGGGGCGTTTGAGCGGTGATGGTGTTGTTGGGTGGTTGGAGCTGCTGGGGAGGGTGAATGAGGGAGGGAAGTAGGCGCTTGAGGAGCCATGATCCCGGGCTCGCGAAGAACCTGGGACTGGAAGAGCCTTTGAAGTATTCTCCTGAGTTGTTTGCTGGTTCACGAATTTGGGTGTCTCTAGGGGAGGTAGGTCACGGGCGCTCCGAGGGCGGTTCGTTTGGTTGTCTTCACGTTGTTTACCTTTCTTCAGTCGCTGTACGGGAGCTGGTAGCGGAGGAGGGTCCATGGCAGTTGAGCTTGACGGCCTGGCACTTGTGAGCCGAGCACTGGAAGGTCTGGCGCTGGGCGGCCTGCTGGAGATTGAAGGCTTGTCGGATCCGCGAGATGATTGTGCACTTGCTTCACGCCGGAAAGGCAGTTCACGACGAGGTGGTATTAGGGAAGTGAGGCTGACTTCGTGTTGACTGGCTTCTTGCTGGCTTACCGGGGCTGTGATTGGGCGGGCTTCCTCATGCTCATCAATGGTGCCCAGCTGAGGAGTGCCCATCCGATTTGGTAGTACCGATGGGCCTGAACCAGGTCTCCAAATCCCTGCATACGTTGACTGAAACTGCGAATTTGATGATGACTGATCGAAGAAGGCAGAAGCTGTGCCACCGTTGCGAACATATTCAGATATATCATTTTGCGTGTAACCACTATCTCTTGCAGGTAATGTGGTTGTTCGTTGTATCTGAGGTTGCGATGGGAAGTACTCGGACTGAGAGGGTCCGAGACTGGATTGGCTCTCCGCTACATACGCGGGTCGTGGACGCGCAGTCTGGACGTCACGGTGATCAAGTGCGAGTGGCGCCGGCTCGCGTGGGTCAAGTTCTGAATGGCGCTGGGGTGGCAAGGACTGACGCACTGGAGGCTGAACGTTACGGTCATGAATTGCAAGTGGTGCTGGTTCGCGATGATTGATGTCTGAATGTTGCTGAGCTTGAAAGGACTGATGCATTGATGGTTGTTGCGAATTACTAGCTCCATGGGTGCCGGCGAATCTGAAGAAAGTGGGCGATGAAGCTCTCCCTAGATTGCTGCTGCTGGATGGCGCTGGGGCGGGGAGAGTGGTTGTAGCGCGCCCATGCGAAGAGCAGGCACCTGGAATTGACGTGCTAAGTGCGGTCGAAGGCCTACCTAGAGTACTGCTGCTGGACGGTGGGGCGGGAAGAGCTGTTGTAGAGCGCCCAACCGATGAACCAGAACCTTGAACAGATGTGTTAATTCCGGTCAACGGCCTGGCAGCCACGCCGGAACTTGACATATAACAGCCAATTTGAGTAAGAAGATCGTATGCCTGCTGGTACTCCGAGTCTGCGGCAAACTTCATCTGTATGCGTCTCACCTGCAGATGATTAGTAAAGATCTGGGACGGACGGTGAAATATGTCATCAGTCACCATTCCATCTGGGCGCGTATATCTCAAAGCCAACAATGGGCAACGAACCAGAGCGGATATCGGAAGGTGCTCCAGGCGAATTTCTGAGCCTGAGGCACTCATGGCTGCAATGATTTCAGATGCCTCGTTGACTTTTCCTTGAAGATCGACTTGTTCCTGAATTCGGCCGGTTAGAATAACGTTGGTAAGTGGACGAATGGCAAGCAAGTCCATCGGTGAGTGTTTGGTTCGATATCAAGTCTAATCATACCAACAGCGCTGCACCTTGAGTGACTTTCATCAGGAGCGAGGAGTGCGGTCCACGGAAGGAATCAAACACTACGATAAGATGGCCTACGGTGTGAATCCATGAGAAGTTTGTCGTTTCTCCGGGATTGCTGTTGGCGTATGAGTACTTCAAGAGGGGAAAGCTCATGAGCTGAGCCATGCTCACGGTGAGCTGCTGAGATGATCAGCTGTCTCTGTTAACCTCTGCGTGATGTTAGTGTATACGCGGTCTGCTCTGCATGCTGTGCCAGTCGGTCATCCTCAGCATCGAAGGCGAGAGAGGTGATGTTGGGTCCTCGGCGTCTCGTCTGAGCGGGATGAAGTTGAGCAGATGGACTAGTCCAGATCGGGTATGGCGTCCGCCGCAGGCCTGCGCGTTGGAGCATCACGGCGCGACTTTCGCAAGGCCAAGCTGCGTCGCATTCGCTGCTACAGTCGCTGCATCGCTGTCGCACAGTCGAGGCCGAAACCGCATCCTGTAATACCTCCCTCCTTCGCGTGCCGACGAGTTGCAGCCTCACAGAGCCCCCAGTGCTGCGAATCAAGGCCGGCGGTACGTCTGCATCATCCGGAGGACATGGCACCAGCTCGGCCGCGCGAGCCCTCCATCGAACGGACGAGCGAGTATGAGGAGTTTATGAACAAGTTGGAGGAATACCACGCGAAGAGAGGGTGCGTGACCTGAAACGCGGGAGTGCATGTTCCATAGCTAACGTCAAGCTGTAGCACCACCCTTGAACGCGAACCCAAGGTCGGCCAACGGCATCTCGACCTCTTGCGCCTCTACAAACGCGTGTGCGAGGAGGGTGGTTATGACCGTGTCTCGGATACAAAGGGCAACAAGCTAGCCTGGCGACGCATTGCCGCTGAGTTTCTGCCTCCGAGCTCGAATGCGACGACGCAAGCTTTCGTTGTCAAGAACGCATACTACAAGAATCTCGCGTACGTCTGGGCATTCCCCAACACCTCACAGTGCATACCAACTCACCGAGGACAGGGCATACGAGATTACCAACGTCCACCACAAAGAACCACCGCCAAAGGAAATACTCGAGGATGTTACTGCAAAGGGTGGAGACCTCTTGAACAGAACCATAGATAACTACCACGGGTCTGCGAGCAGAGACATCGACGGCACAAACGGCCAGGATAGCGAAGGTTCGGACGAGGAGATGCAAAAGACACCAAAGGAGGACAAGATGGACGTAGACGAGCCGGGCAGCACCGGTGGCAGGGTGACCAGAGGTACGTATCCTCAGGTGCTAGACAACGCCGCAAGCGAGCTGGAGGACAACACACGTCAAGCTGCTAACATACCAGCAGCATTGCGCCATGCACCTCCACAGCGTGTCCTCTTCCAGCCGGAAGCCTCGTCGGGGAGGCAAACCCGCTCCGGAGGACAACACAACTCCCCGACACCGGGCACCGCAAACGCATACGGTCAAACGAATGGCTCGTATGCTGTCAACGGCAACAGTATGAGCATCATCGCCAACTACGAACCGAAGCCCGTCGTGCCCTCCAATGTCAAGCCCGTAACCACCCCTAGCAATAACCCAGATCATTTCCGCAACTTGCGCGCCAAGCTTTCGAGCAGGAGTTCACGGACACAATCGATGTACAACAAGGGAATGATGCTCCCTGGAAGTGAGTAATCTCCGACCTCCACGTAATGAACCTGCCGACCCTAACAGGAGCAGCTGGGTTCACTGGCCCCAACATCTACATCCGCGCGTTACTTTCCTTGCAATCGCCCAATGTTGAAGAACAAGCATACGCTCTTCATCATCTAGTCAAGATCTCTCACGAGCGAGGCGACAAATACCGCTTCGATGGGTTTCCCGGTTTGGCTGAAGCTCTGATCACCAGACTTCTCGAAGTCAGCAAGCTCTTCTATGGCGTCCAATGGGAGATCAGCTACAATGAAGAAGAAGCTTCCCAGCGGGACGATGCCCTTAACGCGCTCTCCGGTACTCCTGACCTATTAAGGAAGATTGGCCTGCTCAAGCCAATGGATCTTGCCGATGGTGTTCACCCTCGAGAATTTTGCGAGGCATTAGGGCGTGTTAACGAGGCAGGGCTTGTTATCCGGAACCTGGTCATGCTTGATGCTAATGCCGAATACGTCTCCCGTTTACCCTTGATCCAGGACTTCATCACAATTGCGCTTAACCTTCCCAATCGGTCTTCAGTCATCGAGCTGAAGCACTACGCCATGGAAATCGCTGAACAAATGACGAGATACTGGACTCTGACCTCGGACCACCATGTGTACCGGTCCCTTGTTGCACAGCTGGAAACCGATGACCGTAGCGCCATGATCACCTCCATGAGGGCGATGTCGCGGATTGCCATGAACGTGCCTGGTTCTAGGTATCAACTGGAAAACATCCCGGTACCGGTAATTCAGCGTGTCTGTGACTGGTTGCTTGTCGAGGACGAGCAATTACGGGAAGCGGTGCTGGACTTCCTCTACTTGTACACCATCAGTGTCGAAAACGTGGAAACCCTTACCCAAAACGTTGATGTTCCGGCTCTGGCCAAGCAACTGACCAGGCTGCTCTTGCACAACGCGCAAACTGTCCGCGCAGCGAGTCAACCGAAGTCATTAGCCAGGCCTTCTGGCCCGATACCAGAGACGGCGCCGAAACTGGCTTTTTCAGTGATCGAACAGCTCGTTATGCTCGACGAGCCGGAGCGCAGTTCACAATGGTCAGTCTGCTTTATCTACTTGGGGCGTGTCAAAGCTAACGTCTAGATGTAGGCTCAAAACATGCTTCGAAGAAGATCAGGCCGGCGAGATCACCCAGATAGCGCTTTGGACCGCCTACAACTCAGCATTCAACAGCGCAATCTCCACCCTCACAGCACAACACCTTGAGAAACAAGCGTCATCCCTCCCCTCCACACCCGGCAGCACTATCGGCGCATCGAACTCCAAACCGCCGAAGCCCATGATGCAAGCCAAGGACTTTATCACCAACGTCTCCTCCACCTTCCCCTCCGCCTCTGCCCAAGTCATCACCCAAGGCGGCACCCAAAAATACACAATCAAAGGGATCCGTCCGCGTCACAACCCCGTCGATTTCCGCAACCGTCCCTACATCAAATGCCGCTGGCAGACCCAGCCGTCGATCGTGGTTTACGGCGACGACGGCGAGTGCGGCGAATACGCGAAGGAACCAAGGCAGATATGGGAGCACATCCTCTCTGCCCATCTCGGCCTCTCAAAAGATGCGACAGGCAAATGGCAAGTCGAAGACTCCGCCATCAACGGCATCAAAGCCGAAACCAACGGCGGCATGGACGGTCTCGTCAGTAACAACAGCACCACCACTCCCAAGACCTACGAGTGCCGCTGGGGCGGCTGCCGCCACTTCAACGGCTCCGTCATCCCTCCCACCGCATTCCAAGTCGGCATGCACATCCAAACCCACCTCCCCGACAACTCCGACAAAGCCGCCCTCCGCAGCCAGCACAACCACGCTCCCGAGCCCACACCCCCTCCGCCATCGCTGGCCCAACCCCCCTTCTACATGGGCGGTATCGGCGGAATGAACGACGGCTTAACCGCAAACGCGGCCTCCTTCCGCCGCAACCACCACGACCCCTGGGGCCGCCCGCAACCCCCTCCCGCCTCCATCCACCCCCCGAACCCCAACCCCGCAGACATCAAATGGCTCAACACGGCCCTCGACGACCGGGCTAGCTACCAAAACGTCTCGGGCGCCGCCTCGCTCGTCCTGCGGCATCTTGCCCAGCGTCTTGCGCAGTTGTCGAAGCCCAGCAAACCGACATCGAAGGGAAAGGTGGAAACGGAGAATTGGGTCGAAAAGGCGTTTGGGCCCATCAAGGAGGAGTTGTGGTATGTGGTGGCGCATAATCAGAGTTTGAAGGAGGGCGTGTGTGATTTGATGGGGGATATTGAGGAGGGTGGGGCGTGAAGTGGGTTGGTGTAGTGAGGTGAGGCGAGGGGATATTCTGGGGATATTAGTTCTGATGAAGAGGGAGGATGGAGGAGGGAGGGAGTAGGCATGGGTGTATGATATGCAAAGGTGACGGGAAGAGGTGGATGGGCGTTTCAGGGCGCGTGGTCGTTGGCTGTCTTATCATGTTCACCGTCAAAGGCAGGGATACGAAACGGTAAGACGGCGTTGTCTTGTATCTCGAGGTTCGGAAAACATTCTAGCTTTGGTAGAGAACTCAATGGGATTCATGTCGAGAAGAATCTCCCTCCAGGAGCTTTCACGGTAATTTCTTGTGTTTGTGTAGATGCCGGCAGGGTTTGCGCGAGCCATGTTGTGATGCTGGACCAGGCAATGAAGTGAAACCAGGGTCTTGGTGTTGGTGTTGCTCTGAGGGAGTCAGCCACATGCCTAATCCGCGATACTAGCCCTTGAACCCTGCCATCTGAAACCGGTTTATCACCACGCGCTGCCAGATCACGTGGAAAGCGTTTTGTACGCTGACATCATCGTACCTCTGCTTATATACATGCATTGCCGAACCACCAACCCTTGCCATTTCTTTTTATTTATCCAAAAGAACCAAAGCAGATCCCACACACATACATACGAAAACAAGAGAAAAGCAAGATTGCCAGCTCCCGAAATTGTCTGCCTACTGAATTCTGCAATTCACAAAGACCGTCATGTCGAGCAAATCCGTAGGCAAGCCTTCCGCCAACGCGGTGCAGCAGAGGGAGACGGAAGCGAAGGAGTCGAAGGCGGGTGGCGAGGCTAAGGTGTGTTCCATTTTCCAGTCTTCCGCCCTGGTCGGTCACGGGGAGATTATCGCGGGGGTTTGAGGGGTGGGGGGAGGGAACTACCACTCGTGGGAGGCAGGCTTGGAGAACAGTCTCGTTGCTGTAGTTCCTTTATCGGGCGTTTTTCTCTCTCCACTAATTAACTCCCCGTCCAGGCTGGACTCAACCTGAACATCCTCGGCGCCCTAAGCGGGAGCATGGGATCGCGCTCAAAGAAGACGCACGAGACCGATGGTGATGGCTGGGAAAAGACGGAGGAAGAGTCGAATACGGGTGCCAGAGCCCAAGGCCAGGGAGCTGCGAATTTGAATGCGGCGGCGGCGGCGAAGGCGAATAAGAGTGATAGGAGTGTGAAGCAGACGGATCATTTGGGTATTGAGGGGTGAAACGATGTGTCACGGTTGGATGTGGGAACGCAAGATGCTAGAGATGTGTTCAATATGGGATCAAGACATTACTCGTCTTCGTCGTCTGTTCTTGCTAGGTTCTTATGTAGGACATGTTCGCCCATCGCCAAACCACACAAAGCCCCAAGAACGCTGATCCCGAAAGTCGTCCACCAGACGCTCTTGAGTGCCGCCATGTAGCTTTGTAGCACGCCGGCCTGCCACTCTGGCGGCAAATGCTTCACGGCGTCAATGCTGTCCCTGATCCTACCGATAATATCGGCAGCATCATCGCGATCGCCAAACCGACTCCACAACTGAGACTTCAGGACATTCTGAAAGACCGTGCTGGCGACGGTAATACCGATGGTGCTGCCAGTCGAGCGAAACGCGTACGAGGCTGATGTGATGACAGCCTGATGGACGTGGTCGACGGCTGAGATCAGAGCCAGGAGTGTAGTGGTCAGCATGCCACCATAGCCAACGCCGCACAGGAAAAAGTAAATAAACGGTGGCCAATCCTTCGTGTTTTCATCGAAGGTACCCGCTATGAGACCGACGGCCAAGACTAGCGTAGCCTCGATGCCCACATTGAGCCACCAGTACTTGCCCGTGGCCTTGGTAATGAGACCCACGCCGACAGATCCCAACGCCGTGCCGATCGACTGCGGTATTATCCGCACACCGGCTTGCGTGGCGCTGAGACCGCGGACTTGGAAATAGATGGGGCCGTAGTAGAGGATGGCGAAGATGGACATTGTCGTGAACCAGTTTGTCAGACAGGCGGTCCATACTGTGCGGTGGAGTAGGAGACGGACGGGGATGATTGGCTCCTTAGCTACGCGGTCTTCGATGAAAATGAAGGCGAGCAAGAAAGCGGCGGAGAGTGGTAGGCTGACCAGGACTAATGGGTGCGTCCAGGGAACAACATTGCCGCCCGAATTCAGACCGAGCAGCAAGAGCACGAGACTGGCAACCAGGGTGAAGGAGCCAAGGAAATCAATTCTGCGGATCGGTGACATATTCTTCTCTTTTACGGGTACTTTGACTGTGAAGTAGACCAGAATTGCTGAGAGGATTACCAAGGGCACTTGGATGAGGAATGCCCAGCGCCATGATAGTGCGTCGTTGATCCAGCCTCCGAAGACGCCACCGATACCGCTTCCGAGGCCAAAGAAGAGGTTTCCGAAACCTTGCCAGAGGCCTCGCCGGCGGAGGGGTACGAGATCTGTGGTTACGAACGTGGAGATGGTCATGAGACCTCTGTGCGTCGTGAGCAGGATATACGACGATTGTTTCGAATGCAATTGAACGGTGTCAACTTACCCACCGCCCATACCAGCAACCACGCGTCCGAATATCATCACCCATTCCGTCTTTGCCAGTCCGCATATCAGATTCCCGGCCGCGAACAGTATGTTCGATATCACGAGGCCGGTCCGCCGGGAGAAGATATCCGTCAATCTTCCGCTGAGCGGCTGGATCGCGGCATTGGCGATCAGATATGCGGATGCCAGCCAGGAGAACAGAGTAAATGAGTTGAAGGAATCGGATATGGGCGCCGACAATGTTGCGATAATGGTCGAGTCTGGTCCCGTCTGCGTCAGCGAGATGCGCAGCCACGATCCTGAGATGGTATTAACGAACCCAAGGCAGCGAGAAACACGCCCACCCATATACACCCCATTGTAAGCAGCAGTCGTGTCGTGCTAGGCTCTTTCGCAAGAGGTGTCCCATTGCTGTCTTCTTCGCCATTGCGCGGCTCTTGCTGCGGCGGCTGTTGCTGCTGCTCTTCGGCGCCATTGTGGTAGTCTTCGAGCAAGGGACTGGCCTCAGTGGCACTCGACACGGCACTGGCATTATGAGACGGCGGTGCCATATCGCAGGCTTTGCAATTGCTCCTGTGAAGGAGAGGAGCGTCCGGGATTGGCCATGATGTCTAGGGCGGGTGGTGGTGATGACGATCCGGCTCGGCTTTGAAGGGTCGATCCCTTTGCGGATTAGTTAAGATTAGCGCGAGCCACGAGCAAAGCGTACTCAGACTTCACATCTCCACGCCGACATCTTCATCTTCGTATTGCCACTTTCGATTGCTTCTTTCTAGCTATCAACTGTTTGTTCAGCGAGTAATGTACTTGACTGTCCATCCAATATCCGTCCTGGCTGTCTCGCTCGATGGTTCACCGCGGAAGACCGTCAAATGTCGATGGACTTTGTACACATCACTATTCCCTCGGGGAAAGATTACGCAATAGTGTACTGGTATCCAAACACCCTTTCCATGATGTCAACTTGTGCCTGCAGGGCCTCCATGTGTGAATCGGCCAAGATCGTGCGTTGATATGCTGCGTCTACGACTTCCTGGTTCTGGGCGTTGGTCGCTAGCGGCATTGCAACCCATGCGTTGAACCTGGTGTCGGCGATGGAGGTAACTTCATCCAGGCGTCTCGAGAGGTCCTGAAAGAACCTATCACGGACTCGGGCGTTTTCGCCATCGGCCACGCGGCAAGGGACGATCTTATCAAGCGCATCATCTGTGTTGTCCATCATTGTCAGCTCATGCTTTGGGTGCTGCTTAATGACACAGAACTGGAAGGAAGTGACGTACAGTGAGTGCATTCATCCGTTGGATAGCGAAGGATATCGAGGGTGGAGACAAGTCCGTTGACGGAAACTCGGCCGTTATCAGTGTGTTTGATTGAGCCCAGCAACGTTTGAAGTTCTTGCTTGTCCGCGGCGAGGGATTCTAGCTCCTCAAGCAACTTTTCTCTGCTAGGCGGCGGTCCCACGATCGACGATTCGTTCTCCCCAAGAAGCACACGACGTGTGCAGCCAGGGGCCTGATTCGGAGCAGTCAGCCAACAGCGCCACACATCATGGTAGAGCCAGCGCACTTGATAGCTCACCTTTGAGGCTTCTTGCAAATCAGACTGAGGGGGCGCGATGTCAGCTTCGCCGGCTGGAGGAGCAGGAACCTAAAAATTCGCAGACCAGTCAGTAATTTCATCATACAACTGCAACCGCTAACGATTACCCAGTCTTACTTTACTTACCCGCTGTTCCACTTCACGCGAGCGGATGGCCAACGGAGGATGGAAGAAACTCGTTGACCCTTTCTCCATCGGAGCTGCTTGCTGATTATCCTGCGACTTTCGCACCGAAGTTAGCAATCTGCGTCATACTGCTGATGATGACTGGTTCGTGCGGAAGTCTACCTGGCTGGTTGAGCTGGTGCGGACGCGTGGATGAGCTGGCAGATTGAGACCGTACGAGATCTTTGTGACTTCTGCGGCGCACACCTCAGGCAGCGCCTTGGTCGATGCCGTCAGGACGTTAACGTCCCTCTTCGCCATTGTTGCTAATCAATTCTTAGTACTGGTGGTAACGTAAGGCTTGTGCGGGTTGCTTACCTCGAAGATGCGGCGGCGTGGTGGTTGTGAGGTGAAAGAGAAGCGAAGGGCGACGATGAAGTCAGAAGGCAACGTTGAGCGCGCCGGTGCTGGCTAAGACGCGCCGCAAGACGCGTCTGGCAGATTGGGAGGCTTTAGTGCGCTGTTGTCGATTTGGCATGTGTCTGGATCCTCACTAACGCGTAGCCGACGGGTTTCGAGTTCGATTCACGCCTACTCCACGAAAACGTATTCGGCATCGCCAACATGGCGACTTCTGGAGCCGGACTTTCAAAAGGGACCAGGTATCTATATATACCGTAACAGCGAAAGATTCTGTCATCAAGGCACACGTGGTCGAGTTGCTTGGGCTCTGGTTTGCAATGATATGCTATCAGACCTGAGTTCGAACCACAGTCAAGTCACTCTCAGGCAGTTATGCTTGTGAAGCTTAAGGCTACAACAGGGGGCCTAGGGCCCTTGCAGCGTGAGGGACCCACCCGAAGCCCGCATCCTGGGCCGCGCCAGGGGTAGTAATTGTGACCCAATGAATGGTGTGACTGCCTGGCCGTGACTTTGGCTGTGTGCCTTGGCTTTTTTTTTTTTTTTGCTCTTTTTTAGTTCTTCATGCTCTTCCACAGACTCAAAAATGATTTCCCCCTTCAAAGCTTTAACTTAAATTTAGATTTCTATGCCCCCATAGTAAGTATTATCTACTATCATCACTATTGTCTCTGGATCCGTCTCTCTCAATGATGAAATTAACAAAATTTGCCTCTCTATCTTATTTATCTACCTAGTAACACCGATTTCAAATATAAGGAAGCAAATTGCATGCGACCAGGAGCAGACAGACACCCCGCCTCGACTACAAAGCAGACAAAGCCCGAACTGCACTGCAATGATCTCGGTTTCCGGTATCCACCATTCCCGCTTTCTCGACTCTCCATCAAGCGACCATTAATACCTTCTCGACGCACAACGCGGGCACTGGAACATCCAATGCGCCTTGCCACGCTAACATATGGAGGAAGACAAAAGAACCATCAACCCACAGAAGTTCTGCCCCGTCATCGACGACATTGCTGACTCGCGCAAGAAACCACCGGGCATCACCTTCGCACCTGCGCGCCGTCTCAAGCTCCGCTCCTTCCATCGCAGAAGACAAACCCCAGGACTTCGCACCAAAGCCATTCTGCGCAGAAACTGCCGCCATCAGACACACATTCCCGAAACCCTCACAATGTAACATCGACAGAGATACGGGCGCCAAAAGTTCTCGCAAAGAATTGAAAGGCCCCGATCCCTCTCTCCACCTTGCCCTCCGCTTGTGGCGCAGATCGCTGCCAGATCCACGATACCGACACGCAAATCCATCGCAAAGGATCAGAAATACCACCCATTTCAACGCTCCTGGTCTTAGTACCAAGGGAGACGACCTATAACGGCTGTACCGGATCGTTCCCTCCTCATACTCTCTCCCACACACATAATCCACATACTAGTCACATCACCTCTTCCATATCCCTATTCTTCCACCACCGACGAAGCCACTCCAAAGCCGCTTTGATGCGCAATTTCTCGCGGAATGGGACCGAGAGATAGGCAGTAGCGATAGCGGGAAGCTTTCGGTACGACACACTGAAAGCTGGGCGCGGTCTTTCCGAAACTAGGACATTCTGAGAAGATGAGGAGGAGCAAAGGGTGGTTGGACGGCCGAGTCGAAAGTGAGCGAGAAAGGAAGGGAAGGATGATTTGGTTAAGCCGTTCCTTTCGTCGAAAGATGATGGTGTTGTGAGGCTCGATCGACGGAAAACACGGTCGAGGATGTTCTGAGGTTCCGGACGTGTTTCGAATACATTGGAAACAGGTTTGACTTTGGGGACTGGACCTTCCCGACGTTCGATGTTGGAGGATGCCAAGGACTCCCTAATCGGGCGACGTGCATGAAGGCTATTGTTCTCGACGCGAATAGAACAAGTTGTTCCTCCTGGTCATTTGAGGTATTGGTCCTCCGATTTGGGAGATTCGGTGGAGAGCTGTAGGGATACCCTAGATTTTCATTTCTCCCGTCTCCCCTGACATGGTAATGCATTCCGGTGCTAGCATCCTGACTTTGTGGCGGTGTCTCCGGGTCTTTACTTTTCTCTTCCTTCCGGCTGACGGTCTGAGCGCGATTCTGCAGCATTCCGCTCCAGCATTTTCAGCCAGCATTGCAAGGCTTACTGTTGCGGGTCGAATATTGAAACTTCAACTTGGTGCATAGAAACAATCCTCAATGTTCGCTTGTCTACCTACTTTTTCCTACTCGTCTGGCTGGCTTATCGGGCACGGCTCCGCAGCCTTCCGTCGAGACACATCGAGTAAACACGAAAGTTGTACCCTCGACCATGTATCGATGCCGCAAGCCGAAATGGCAAAGACAGTGGGATGAGAACAATGAATATCATGTCTCTGTGCTCAGCTCATGTAGCAGACAACACAATAGCAGTCAGAGAGTCTGTTCTCACCGCAACGCTTGGGCTGAGAGTTTGTTGCAGGCCAAGCATTGCTTGTTACAGCCTCACGGAGTTACGGGCGAAAAGACCGATGGCCCTGCAATCTCAGTCTCTGCCTGTTCGAGACTAGCGGGTGATTCGAAGCTCGGCCTTGTCTTGACGTCAATGTTTAGACTTGCCTAAAAGGGCATCGCGTGCCGACGACAGCCCAGCCGCCAAAGTAAACAATCACCACCGCCATCACAATACCATCACAATATCATCACCTCCACTGTCTGCGAGCTGCCGGTGCCAGAGTCCTGCCCAACCCGCGGGCAGCCAGTGAGGAGAGACAATGGAAATGCTTGATATTGTGGCATGGCCCCACAGCGGGAAACAATGTGCGTCAGGCGTCAAGGGGACATGTTGCATGGTGCATGATGGTTCTTTAAAACCCCTCACCGCTTGCTCCTCCCCCGCCATGCTAGCATACACCTGCTAATCGGAAGAGGCAAGAATTGCACCACCCCACAGGAAGCTAACTTAAGTACGGACCTACGATAGCCGGCTTCTGGACTACAAACACAAAACACTCTCTTCTTTACCCGGCTTCCCGGCGTGTTTGGGTCCAGCCTTTGCGTCATTGGTTGCCGATAACAACGTCGCCAAGCTGCCTCTGCATTAGCTTTCTGTTTACCTTCATCTCTTCTCTCCATTCTCCCTCTCTCTTTTTCCTGTCACGAAACCTATCACCATGAAGAATCTCGTCGCCCTGCTGGGCCTCGGCCTGGCCAGCTTCTCGCTCGCCTCGGCGCACAAGGCCCCGTCTATGCGCAACAAGCAGAAGTACGACAGCTTTACCAAGGAGCGTGCTGCTCGTGCTGCCGATAGCCTAGGCATGCGTCAGAGGCCGCAGAAGCGCAGCGTCAATACCACAAGCCCTTACTACACGGAAAAGACGGCCAAGTTTGCTGTTGATGGTTCTGCGCTTCCCAACGTTACGGTTGATTTCCCGGAATCGTATGCTGGACTTTTGCCGGTCGATGGGCCGGGCGAGAGTGACAAGGAGCTGTTCTTCTGGTTTGTACCGACGGAGAATGAGGATGCCAAGGATGAGATTGTTATTTGGTTGAACGGTGGACCGGGTTGTTCGAGTTTGGATGGATGTGAGTTTCCTATCTCTGCTCCTTCTTTCCGGATGAATAGCTGACACCATCACCTCAGTCTTCCATGAGAACGGTCCCGTGACCTGGATGCCGGGCACCTACCTCCCCGTCGTAAACACCTACTCCTGGTCCAACCTCTCCAACGTCGTCTGGATCGACCAACCCGTCGGCACCGGCTACTCACTTGGTACCCCCAACGTAACCTCCGAAGTCGATGTCGCCGCCCAATTTCTTGGCTTCTGGCGCCACTTCATGGACACCTTTGACCTGAAGGGTCGCAAAGTCTACGTCACGGGCGAGTCATATGCCGGCATGTACGTACCTTATATCGCCGACGCCATGATCGCACAGAACGACAGCTCTTACTTCAACGTCAACGGCATCATGATTTATGACCCGTCCATTGGGCTCGACGCTATCACTGAAGAAGTCCCCACCCTCGCCTTCACGAAGTACAACGCTCCTAGCTTCCCCTTCAATGACTCCTTCGTCGACTACATCACCAACAAATCCGCCGCCTGCGGTTATGACGATTTTCTCAACGAGGGCCTCACTTTCCCACCTAAAGGCCACTTCGGCCCTCCTCCCGGCACAGACGCGAACGGCGACATCACAGACGACTGCGACATCTTCGACGACGTCTTCACCGCGATCTTCGCCATAAACCCGTGTTTCGACATCTACCAAGTGGGCCAACTCTGCCCCCTCCTCTGGGACACCGAAGGCTTCCCCTACTCCGACTTCTACCTGCCCCCGGGCTACAAAACGCCCTACTTCGACCTCGCTGCCGTCAAGACCGCCCTCCACGTTCCCACGAACCTGACCTGGGAAATTTGCTCCTCCGACTCCGTCTTCGTCGGCCCAGACGGCGACACCTCGCCCCCCTCAGGCCTCAACGGTGGCCCCCTCGCCCGCGTCGCCGAAGCCACAAACAACGTCATCGTCGGCCACGGCACGCTAGACATGGTTCTCATCCTCAATGGCACGCTACTCACCCTCCAAAATCTGACCTGGAACGGCGCTCAAGGCTTCTCATCGCCCCCTACCAACCCTTTCTACGTGCCCTACCACGACGACCCGAATCAAGCCAGTATGGCTGGCGCGGGTGTCTTTGGTGGCTGGGTCAAGGAGAGGGGGCTGACGTTTGTGAGTGTGGAGCTGAGTGGGCACATGGTGCCGGAGTTCCAGCCGAGTGCCGGATACAGGCATTTTGAGGTTTTGCTTGGGAGGGTGGCGAATCTGAGCGTTGTGTCTGGGTTTACGACGCAGGAAGATTACCCGCAACCGGGCGGAGATCTTGGAAAAGGTGGACCTGTGAAGGGTCAAGCGATCCTGGCGTAGAGGTGAAGAGGGTTGGATTGAGATTTTTGAATTTGATGGGTAATGGAGGAGGATGTGTGAGTGGCAGGAGGCTGCGAGCGTTGGGTAGGTAGACGAAGAATACTATTTTCTCAGTCCAGCTGGTCAGGCTGTTGCGTGTGAAACCCGTTCCGACAACGTATGGATATGTCACACTACACCCACCTCGAAGAGAATCAATCATTTCGTAGACTCTGAATGATGCCTGATCGGACGCGGCTAAGCTCAAGCCAAAGACCTATCCGTTTGGCTCCGGATAATCATCATATGCACACATCCACTCAAGCCTGCTTCTTACCAACCAACACCTACCCACAGAGCGTCACTATACGATATGCCAGCACAGGTTTTTGAACTTTTTTGAAAGGGTTTTTTTTTCTTTTCCAAAACAGCGCAACTATCTACCCGTAAAACAAAGAACGCAGCAATAAACTTATGTGGAAAACAAAGAACGCTCATCAAAATCCCCCCAACGCACCCAACCACAACTTTGAGTTTCGGTTGCTTTGATCCTCCCCACACATCAGATAGATGTGGTCGTCTCCGGGACCACGTTTTGAGCTTTAGTTGCTCTGGTGGGGATATTTTGATCTTATCGCTCCACCCG
>ML978711.1:3875-48698 GCA_010015785.1 Saccharata proteae CBS 121410 | reverse complement strand
GCGGAGATATTTTGATCTTATCGCTCCACCCGGCCCGCCACTTTGAGCTTCAGTTGCTTTGAAGCTCCCCACACATCAGATAGATGTGGTCGTCTGTGGGCCCACGTTTTGAGTTTCAGTTGCTTTGAAGCTCCCTGGGCCATGCGGTAGACATGGCCGTCATCCTCGTTCACGTCTCCACCGCTGATGACCCCCTTCCGTTCCGCCGCTTAAACCGTTTCTGTGGCAAGCATAACCGATAAAGCTCTTGATTTCCACTGCGCATGATATAGACGTGGTTGAAGCCCCCCACCACCACCACCACCGCCCACTAATTTGAGCTTCAGTTGCTGGGGCAGAGATATGTTGATCTTATCCCACCCCGAGCCCACTAATTTGAGCTTCAGTTGCTTTGAAGCTCCCCAATACTTTTTTAACCCCCAGGGGGGCAAGAGAGTATGTGATAGTCATTCTCGTTCAGATCTCCACCGCTGATGAACTTCTTGTGCTCTACTTCCCAATTGCCGTCCGCGAGTAAGAGCTTGAAAGAAAGATGGACAGAAGGTCCGGCTTGTCCATGGAATCGCAAAGGTGACCGAGAGTGGCGGCGTTATGAGTAGGAGACAAGGACGTCGCGGTCTCATCTGGGAGTTCTTCTCCTGCTCTGTTGTTATCGGCATAATCGCGTCCTGAAGGTTTCATCCTGAGCCCCGTCTTCGTTGTCTTCGGGGCCGGTGTTGTCCTCGGACTCGAGGTCCTTTGGATCCTCAAACTTGAATTTACTGGAAAAGCGGAGCCGAGAACTTCCAGGAGTGGTTGGACTCCAGAAGGCGACGAGTCGTCGATGATCTCGTCGGGCACCGACTAGTAGTCGGTTTTCTCTATGACATCCATCATTGTTGTCTTCGGGGCCATTGTCGTCATCGAATTCGAGGTCCTTCGGACCCTCAGGCCTGAACCGACTGAGGAAGTCGCCGATCGCCCCCGGCGTCGCCGGTGCTGTAGCTCCAGTCCGCTCACATCCGGCTCGTGATGCCGGTCGCGTGCCACTATTCGCGAAGAGAGATGCGTCATGCATGGAGAGGTGCTTCCATATTTTCGACGGCGTGGCGCGCGGTAAGTTTGGCCCGCGTCTCCGCGAGCTCATCCGCAATGAAAGTGTTTGGCTAGTCCTCGCCAACTTTGCCAGAATTTCCGAATGGCATAGAAAGAAAAGTGACGCGGGACGGTGAGCTTGGGATGGACCCCAGGCAGCTGAATTGTTACGACCGTTCCGATGATTTTGCTCTGCTCGAGTCAGAGGTGCGGCCGAGTTCGAGGACAACAGCAGTAATGTTGTGGTTCTTTCGCTCGCTGAAGAGAAGCCAATGCAACAATACTAGAAAGAGAGGGATGGACAGAGGAAGCCACACAATCTTTTCAGAACTCTTGAAAATGGGGCAAGCAGGCTGTGTCGCACAGGCAGGCGCAACCTCTTGTCCCCAGAGCCATTTCGATGGCTCATACCAGCGACACAGTGGGCAATGATGCAACATTGTTACAGTGACCAACGACACGGAGAGCGATGGTGGTCAGATCGACGGAAGGTTCGAGATGAGCGAAGCTGAGTTGGATGGCAAGAGATCCGAAGTGGCAGCTCAGTCTCTGGGTGTATTGTCAGTTGTGAGAAATCAGGTGCATGATCGTCAAGAGTTTACATACCGTGTCGAACTTTCCGTAGAGTTTGGACAGTTTAAGGTCATATCCAGGACCATGTCACGTCACGTCATGTCAAAGGTGAACAGTTGGGTTTGGAATTTTTCATTAAATCAACGCAGCACTAAACTTTTATGTGAGGAAAAAGGAGAAGATGGGCGGAGAGTTGTAGAAGGACGTGGCGATGGCCGTCTGGCCATTTCGACCAGGACGGCCGAGAGCCAGCTCTTTGAAACAACCCAACCCCAGCTTGCAGTGGCCCAAGATCTGGGCCATGTCGAAGATCTTCTGAATGTGATGGACATTCTTCGTTTCGATCTGCTTTCGCAGATAACGGCATCCGTACTGATCCTTGCAAAGGCGGACGATGTCGTGGGGCAACATCTCATCGATGTTGTGAGCCTGGTTCGTCCTCAGGTTGTCGTCATGGTTTTGTTGCTTCCGCTGCTGGATAATGCGAGCTTGGCTGTCGGTGAACGGCAGACGACGAGGCTACGAGCAGTGATGCCGGTATGGCATCACATACGTCGCCGTGCTCCTCTTTCCACTCATATCGAGCAGCAGTAGCTGCTCGGGATGGCCCAAGAGCGATAGCATCTTCGCCATCAGCCGCACCCGTCAATTGGAGACGTCGGTAGTCGTAGGCCCATCGCGGCTTGAAGCCATGGGCCTGACTGCTGGGGAAGTCCCTCCGCGGACGGAGGCACCGTATGGATCGGGATAAGAAATTGTCCCGAGCAATGGAACGAGTGCTCAAAGTGACCGGTTCGATTGATGAAGCTCCTCCGGAGTATTGGATTGGTTTCCCAGCCCGTCCTGATAGTGAACGGGACGAGAGGTCGCCCCGAGCCCTGGAACGGGTGCTCAAAGTGACTTTGTCGGGCTCGTCCATCTTCCCGTCGTGATAGTGAACGGGAAGAGAAGTCGCCCGTCGGACGTGAGTGAACTGGTACATGATGTGCTCTGGTTGGACTCGCATATCATCCCGTCGTGATAGTGAGCGGGATGAGAAGTCGTCTGTCGGACGTGGGTGAACTGACACGAAGAACTGCCATCGAATTGCCAGGTAATTGTGGGCTTCAAGAATCGCACTACGCGTCGGCAGTGTTGATACAGTCGGGTACCATCGACGGATTGCGTGACCAATCGTTGGGGTAACATGGTCGGAATAGCAGAGAGTCGTACTGCGAATCAAACTGCCAGTCGGGAAGGAAGACGCTATGAGAAGTCGAACAGTGCAGACGCGCTGATATCCGGAGAAGGTACGTCCAGGGACGCGTTCGAGGGCTCCGTCATTGCAACAGTCTTCCTTCTGATGGAATTGAGTGTTCAAAGTATTTCCGGATGGCACCAGCGGGCAGTGAGGACATAGGAAGCGGAGGCAGAAGGACTTGCTGGCAAGCTGGGGACAACGGCAGATGGGCTTCTCAATGCAGTTGTACAACAGGCATTGACTCGAAGGTATCGCCTGACGTGATACTTGAAGCAACAAAGACCAAGACGTAGAGAGGCGTCGCAGACGGCTTTCGGAAGGCGGTGCGGGAGGAGATGTCATGGCAAGACCGGCCGAGACAAGATCGAATGAGGATGACGAAGCTTGAGGGGGCGAAGCCATGACATTCGTGCTCGACATCGAAGACGGGAAGTGATGCGTCAAGCTTGGAAGAGTCAGCAAGCGAACATGTGAGAAGGTGGAAGGTGGAAGGTGGAAGGTGGAAGGTGGAAGGGCGAAGGGGGAAGGGCGAAGGGGGAAGGGCGAAGGGGGAAGGGTGAAGGTGTAAGGCTAAAGCTGGAAGGCTGAAGGTGCAAGAGTGAAGGTAGAAAAGTGAAGGTAGAAGGATGAAGGTAGAAGGATGAAGGTAGAAGGCTGAAGGTGCAAGGCTGAAGGTGCAAGAGTGAAGGTAGAAGGATGAGGGTAGAAGGTCAAAAGGGAGAGCAAGAGAGAGGCAAATGTGAGCGAGCGTGGTGAAGACTTACAACGCGATCGACATCGAGGTGCAGCAACGGAGGAAGCGCAACACCAGAACGCAAAGAGACCAGCGGCAGACGACGAAGCAGCGGCAGGCAAGCGACGGAACCGCAAGCGTAACCAAGAGCTCGAAAGGCGAGGGCAAGGTGAGGGAGGTCTGGAAGCCGGGTGAGGGCTGCATTTTGAGAATGCAAGGAGGTGGTGAGGGTTTTGAAAAAAAGATGGAGAGGAGAGAAAGTGGGAGAGGCGGTTCTTATATACTCTGGAGGGAAAACCATCACCAGGCCAGCGCTGCCGGGGTACAGCCGGTTTGCATATGCCTGAATGAGTCAGCCAATCAGCGCGACAGTCAAGTTGCGCGCATGACTGAAAACAGGTGGGTAAGCCTTGAGAGAAGGGCGCTAGCACGGCGGCGAGCAAACGGGTGACGGCTGTTGAGTGACTGTTCCAAGTTTTTCTGGCTTCAAGCTTGGTGGCGTCCGCGGTGGAAGGCGGGAGAAGCTGGATTCGTTGAATGGAATGGTGGCCCGTTTCGGCAACGCGTTGCTTGGTGGACACCGAAGCGGAGGGCGGAGGTTGGGGCGCCGAGATGCTGTGTTGATGCATCGGGAAGAGAGACGAGGAAGTTCCATAACCACCCACAGGCAAGGCTTGCTGGGAGGGCCTAGTTGCAGAGAGAGATTATGGTGAGAGGCTTTGAGACATGCCAATGATCGAAAGGTGTACCATGCGTTGAGGTGCTCGACGTAGGCAATGCGTTCTGCTGGCCGCTGTGCGCGTCTCTACCACGATCGTGACATCCATCAGCTGGTCGGGTAGGAATGACTACTCTCGACGGCCCCGGCTGACCAACGAGGGCGATGGCTTCTGCTGGCTGACTGCGCGCGTCTCTGCTACCACCGCGCACTTCTGAGGCGCAGGCTTGCGGCAGCATCAAGTCCTCCTTTTCCCAAGGCTTGATCAGAGCAGGCCATTGTTACAACAACAGGCATCAGCAAAGGCACCAGCTGACGATAACCGCATCGTTGACAATGACGGCACGAGTAGAATCGCAACCCTTCGCAGCACTGGCAGCATCGCGACCCTCCGCGCCAACACTGCCGTAGCACGCCCCCATCACCACCATCTTCCTCCTCTTGACCGACGGCAGTCGTGAACCGCAGGCACATACCAAGCTCCGCGAGCCCACGCATCAGCATTGCCCCAAACCACTCCTCTTGATGGAGACGCCGACCGTACCCACAGGTAAACGCCGAACACCACGATTGTACGCGGCGGCACCATGACCCTGCAACACAGAACAGCATCACGACAACACACCCTTGGCGCGGCAGCACGCCTTCCCAGAAAGAAGATGGGAAGCCTGACCAGCATACCACAGCAGGGCTGCGCGTGACGAGACACAGACGAGCCTCAGACCGCGATACCAGAGAAGCACTCGGCATCGGGACCCTACACCACGTGTCAGTATCACCATAATACTCTCCAGCCTCGCCGCTGTGCCCTTGTCGAACGGGTTTGAAACACGACAGACTTACCACCGCAAGCCGGCGCTTGAACAGGCACAGGTCGAGGCACATATCACGGCACCAGGAAGACACTGAGTACCGCGACGACACGAGTATAGGATCGGGTATTGCTTCAGCCTCTCTCGGCTCCACCACTGAAGTCGTCTTGGATAGACACCGCCCTGCCACTGGCCTCTTTGCCCAACCTCGATCGCAGCCACCGGGCACAGTCACAAACGGCACCGCTCCGCAAAGCCACAGCCCACGCAGGACCGCACATCTGCGCTACGCATCGGCATCCCCCCAATACTCTCTCAACTCCGCCGCCCGCCACCCCGTCGCCCACCCACTCTCCCTCTCAATGCGCTCCAAAATCTCCAAAATAGCCTTATGCTCGCACGGATGGCTCATCAACCGACCAGCCACCCAAACAGGCTGCAAACCGTTGATCCACGCGCCATGATGGGTGTTACTGGCCGCGATACCGCAAATCTGTCTTGCGTGCCAGATCAGAGATTTCGTGCTATTGCCGCCGCCACGGGGGAGTCTGACGTCCTTGGGCTTCTCCTGGAGGAGGCGGATAGCGCAGAAATGGTAGAGCTGAGCGCCGTTGGCGGCGGGGGGGTTGCCGTACAGGATTTTGGGGAACGGGTGTTTGTAGTCTGATGAGGAGGCTGGATAGGATAACAGGGGCAGCATTTCGAGCGGGCGGGAGGCAAACCAGTCCTCTACGAGATCAAAGAGGGCGCGCCAGCGGGCTGAGAACTCGGCGCGGGCGTGGCTGCTGTTGGAGAAGGAGAATACGTCGCCGCGGCTGTTGATGACGTTGACGACGCTGGCGCAGAGGAAGACGGCGTAGTTGGCGTAGCTATCGAAGTCCTGAGCTGATGTCGATTTGAAGAGATCCACGGCGGCAGCCATGGGGAGGGAGGACGATAGCCATCGGTCCAAGGGTATCTTGGTGCATTGGTCGGAGAGGTAGGCGCCCCAGACGTCCATGCGGGCGAAGCACCAGAAGAGAGCTTGGTTCACGCCGCCGACTGAGCCATTGATGTTGGCGGCTTGGAGCATGATGGCGCAGCCGTCGAGGTGGCGGCCCCAGTCTTTGGGAGATACGATGATCATTTCTAGGACACAGAGCAGAACGCAGGATGCGATGACGGCAGAGTTGATGGTCTCGAGCTCTGGGACGAGATGCTTGATGGCTTCCTGGTAGAGGCCAAGACTCTCAGTGTAGGGTCTGTTCGGATCTTTACGCTCTTGCTGACGTGCGGACAGGGTCAGAATAGAGTAGCGAAGATGATCCGACGTCTTTGCCATGAGTGGGACAGTAAGTTCGAAGTGCCTGGGACCCGATCAGCTGAGCTCGAAAGGTCTCAGGGGTAACAACCAGGAGCAACATGCCCCATTCGTCTAATGTCGAACGGGAAAGAGGCTCACCGTTTGTTATCGAACTTGTCCAACCAAGGCGATATCTCGGTCAGATAGTTCTGCCACAGCTCTATCTCTCTCTGCGCAGTGAGATGCTTCGCCGTCGTTGGCGTCTGAGCAAAGAACTCCAGCCTCGCAGTCGCAGACGATATCGTCTCCGGATCATGTTCCCCAAGACTTGGTCTGCGAGAGCCGCCTAAGGAAAGATCAGGGGTACCCTGCCTCGTAAGACCAGTATTCCGCGCAGTTTCCAGGATATGGGTATGCAGATTCTGTTGGAGATCTCGGTATGCCGAGGTGGGGTAGTACAAGCCCAAAGAATCCGGAGAGAGGATATTGTCTGTGGAAAAGGGGGAAGGTTCTCCATGGATGTCTCCCTGCATCCAAGGAGGATGATCTCCGGCGTCAAGGGTCGGAATGATTGAACCCATTTGCGGTTGAGAGGTAAGAAAATCCAAGGCAGCCAGCTCCCCTGCAGAGAGACCGGAGGCATCATGATCCAGGCGGAACTGTCCGTCCGAAGACGGCGCAGACGCTGGAGTGGACAGCGCATTTTGATATGACACAAACGGCCGAGAAACATTTGGCCCACTCAGCTGATCCGTCGGAAGCAGGCTTTTCGGCGGATCGCATCTGCCGTCGTCGGTGTTCAACAGACTGCTGATGTTGCTGGGCGGGCCTCTAGTATGCGCAAAGCTGACCTCCGACATCGAGGTATCGCTGAATCCTGGCGATTTGAAGTGGGCATGACTTTGAACATCCGGGCTTGCAGATTGCGATCCTGAATAAGGGCCTGTATCGTAGCGCAGCAGACGAGGAGTATGCGCAGCGCGGCAAAGCTTCATGCTCTCCGCAGACCCCAAGGACGCCGCTCTTCTACTCGTGCTGATCCTCCCGGCCGGCTTCCCCAACGGCCAGCTGCCCGGATGGCCATTGTTCTTCGGCGGCTCGTCCTCATGTATACCGTCTTCCTGGGAGCTAGAACCTTCTCGACATGCTCGGGCAACAGACGAAGTGAGGTCTATGATCTTCATCCCAATGGTGTCAGCATGCCACGCCGTGGTTGACGTTGACATCGGGGGTGGGGGCATGATCACCCGGGCCGATTCAACTGGGATGTCGACGTACCGCAAAGTCCTGCTGCTGCTGCTGTCTGTTCAAACTCGCCTCCCTCATGGACGGATGCTCGATGCTGAGGCCGTTATGGCGGAATATGACGCCCGTATCCCATTGGCAAATCTCTTGATGTCTCTGGCATTTCGTACAGGTCGGCTTGACCTCGTCGCCTGGCAGCAGGCATGTCAGCGCGGCGCACCACAAACACAGCAACACAACGACATACACTTCTTCCTCTTGCGCCGGCAATTGAGACAGCCCTGCCGGCCTCTCTTCCTCTTCAACGAGCCTTCCGGCTGGAGCGAAGCACGCGAAGGCGGCGTCGCATGGCTCGAGGCAGTGTCGCGTGCGTCGTCCTGATGCTGTTGCCGGTCTCCAGAGTCGGCCATCCTAGCCGCAGGCGAGGGCGAAAGAGTTTTGGCGGAGAAAAAGACAGCTCCATGATCTGACGAGAGGTGGAAGGACGGCGGAGATGCGGGTGCTGGGCGCGCAGTCCATGCCAGTGCAGTGGGGTTTGGGGCGCGGGGATCGCGAGTCAAATTCCCGTCCCGTCATCGCTGCCCTCGTCCACCCCCGGGCCCCAAGGTCATCGGCACTGCCGCTGGTTTTGCCGCTGCTTCCTCCGTTCGTGGGGGTGTCGGTGCAATGTGGCTGGCCAAGGAAGAGCCAAGCTGTCATGGAGATTTCGACTCGTGCGTTGGCTGAATTTGCGTTGAGATGCAACGTCAAACATGTCTGGCTGCTTTCTGACAGGGAACGGCAGAGCCTCGTCTGCTGTTGGCTGCAGAACCATGCACGGTGGGTTCAAGCATCAGCCTCGTCGGGGTGAGTGTTCTCGTCCGTAACGTAGTCATGTCTACAGTCTTCATTACAAAATTCCCTCCATATCCCGAGCCGTCCAGAAAACACCAGCAATGCTCTTCTACGTTACGTATTTCTTGACTCTCTTTACGCCGACGCGCAATGCCCGCCATCAACTCGCAAATCAGATCCGGTCTGCCACGCGCTGCCATCGGCCAACAAGTACACCGCCGGCGCCTTGAAGTCTTCTGGCGCTCCCAGCCTTCCCAGCGCAGCGCCCTGCATCCATATCCTTTCCACGTCCGGCTTCTCATCCAGCAATTGATCGGTCATCTTGGTGCGAATGTATCCGGGTGACAGCGAGTTGACCCTGATACCATAGGTGCCCCACTCCATCGACAACGAGCGCGTCATCTGCTGCACCGCAGCTTTCGAAGAGTTGTATGCCGAGCAGTGCAGTCCCTATAAGCATCATCAGTACTCTCCCATCCCCCCATCTCGAAAAAGACAGACAAAACACTCACTCTATTAGCAATCTGTCCCGACATACTCCCAATGAACACGATGCTCCCACCCACACCCCCCTCCCTCATCACCCTCGCGCAATGCTTCGCAACAATGAAATTCCCAACGACGTTGACATCAAAAATCTTCCTGTACCCCTCCACCGGATAGTCAATCGCGTCCTTCATCTGCTGTATCCCCGCACAAGACACCAACCCCCTGACCGGCCTGCCCCTCTCCGCCGCCTCCTTGGCAACCTCGCCCACAACCTCCTCCACAGCCTCTTCGCTCGTGATGTCGCATTGGCGGTAGCTCGAGTGCTGTCCGGTTCTGGAGGTTTTTGCGAGTTTGGCCAGGACGGTCCATTCTTCGGGGGAGGGCTCGGGGAGAATGTCGAGGCAGACGACGTCGCCGCCGCATTCGAGGATGGCGATGGCGAGGGTTATGCCGAGGCCGCGGGCACCGCCGGTGACGATTACGGTGCGGTCGGAGAGGCCGAAGAGCTTGTCGGTGGAAGTGGTGGAGGTGGGCGTTTGGTTGGATTCGGGGATGTCGGCGGGGAGGGCGGTGTCGGATATTATGGAGGGGGCCATGGTCGTTGTTGATGGAGCGAGTGGATGATGGAGGCAATCGACAGGACACGAAGACGGTGATGGAGGAGGTTGAATTGGATTCAGGATGTCTACACACAAGCTACTCCCCCGTCACTCTTCTACTTCCTCATCCCCCGCGTCCAGAATTTCCCGTCCCAGCCGCGCCAGACGGCATGCATCTGAAGTCATCAGTCTGAACTTCTCTAGCACTTCTGCTCGTGATTCGAACTCGGCCGAAAGAGGAAATCCCGAGCATCCCACCGTCTCCTCCCGCCAGCGTCCCCAATGCGGCCTGCCGCCCGGATTGCGGGTGCGTCGCGGGTCTGGAGCGGCGGGGAAACGCCGTTTACCAGTGGAAGGCGCTGCTACGGGCGGGTGTCCTGGGTCGCGATTGATAGCTCAAGATGACGATTCGGCACTCAGAAAGCGCTGGGAGCTGGGGAAACAGTGCCAGCGCTAATGCTTCCCCAATCAAGCGACGGCGGGGTTCTCTTGCGCGAGGGAAATGTCAAGCGCTGCCAGACAGACTTGTTTACTTCCATCTCGTCACCCACCAAGCATCCGGGGTCGGCACTTGGGCCGGCACGCTGGGTTCGCTGCGTTGCTGTTGACAGGATTCCAAGCGCCGAGGTCGGGCCCCACCTTGGACCAACAAGCTCCGTCTCCGCCTCCGCGCCTTTTCGGTGGAGATCCCCGCCACAAGCGCTCATCACCTCACCTCACCTCACCTCGCATATCATGTCCTCGCGACGCACCCACTTCCCCAAACCCTCCCCTCCCCTCCCGTCCTCAGCTCGTAAACGGCAGAACCCCAACTGCTGGACTACATACTGGTGATGCTGACTGCATGCGTCCCCCGTCCTCCCGCATCAAGCCAGCGTGGGAGCCGCCCACACCGCCCTCTTCTCCATCCCGCAGACCTTGTCCAAATCCCCAATCAGGCCCTCACCTCTCGGCCCGTTTGACGTATCCGATTCGGACACACAACCCGCCTCGGGCTAGCCACTCAAGCTCGTCGTCCGGGGAAACTGGGCCTTGAGTCGCGATGCGACCCAACTCCACACTCGGCCCAGGTGTACTCGCTCCGCTCGCCGGGGGTCTCCGTGCGGGTGCCCCAGACTGGACTGAATCACACTCTGGGGTCGCTTGTGCCGCAAATCCAACTTGTATCTGGGAGACGAGGTGTGACAAGCCAAGTACCTAGGCGGGGGCGGTGGATGGGTGAGTATAAGTATGCATGTAGTTGCCGCCGATCGCGCAGGTGCGCACGCGACCGTCGATTGTGGTGAGACTATTCGTTCGTTGTTTTTTTGAGCCTTTTGATACCCCCATTGCATTAGTTGTTCGCGAGTCGAGGTTTTTGTCTCTCGGAGCGTCGCTGTTTCTCGACGCTTTTTGCTGAGAGGGTGAGGTCGAGTGCTGGACGTGCTGCGCCGTGATTGTGAAGATGCTTACCGGTAGGGCCCTGGATTGGGCTATCACCATGGCCTCTGGGTCTGGTTTCCTGCTCTTTGGGTATGCGAATTCATTATGGTCTTGGACGATGTGAGATGCTGACGTTGATCCAGATATGACCAGGGAGTAATGTCTGGTCTCCTTACTGGGATTTCATTCACGGAGACATTTCCTGCCATTGACACGACAAGAGGTGGAAGCTCTACTTTGCAAGGAACAGTTGTTGCGCTGTACGAAATTGGCTGCTTCTTGTATGTTGAAGATACCTACATGTTGACGTTGATTCAGTCTGACTTTTCTACAGCGGAGCCATCTTTACCTTTATGTTTGGTGAGAGACTCGGACGTCGCAAATGCATTCTTCTCGGCTGTACCGTCTTGACAATCGGCGCCGCCATCCAATGCTCATCCTACACTATTGCCCAACTGATTGTCGGCCGTATCGTAGCCGGCCTAGGAAACGGCCTCAACACCGCGACCATTCCCGTATGGCACGCAGAACTCATGAAGGCCAAAGACCGCGGCAAAGGTCTGGCCATCGAATTCATACTCAACATCTTTGGAGTCGCCCTAGCCTACTGGATAGACTACGGTTTCAGCTTCATCAGCAGCTCCGCCCAATTCCGCTTCCCCATCGCCTTCCAAATCACCTTTGCCCTCATCACCATCCTCCTTACCCTCTTCCTCCCCGAATCCCCACGCTGGCTCCTCGCCCACAACCGCGAAGACGAAGCTCGCCATGTGCTCTGGTCTCTCGAACCCAACGCCCGCACAACCTCCCCCCAAACCAACGAGACCGTCAACGCCGAACTCCTCGCCATCAAACTCGCTCTCTATGAAGAAAAAGAGCTGGCAGGCGGCACCTCCTTCAGAGCCCTCCTCCGCAATGGCCCCCAACGCTTTCGCTACCGCACCCTCCTCGGCATCGGTGGCCAGTTCATGCAGCAACTCAGCGGCATAAACCTAATCACCTACTATGCGACCGTCATATTCGAGACCTCAATCGGCATGTCCCACAACACGGCCCTCCTCGTCGCCGGCTTCAACGGCATCGCCTACTTCCTCAGCACTATCCCCGTCGTTTGGATTCTCGACCGTCTCGGCCGCCGCAAACTCATGATTTTCGCCGTCTCCGGGCAGTGTTGCTGCATGGCCATTCTCGCCGCCACCGTCGCTGACGGCAGTAAAGCAGCCGGCATCGTCGCGGCCATAATGCTCTTCCTCTTCAACTTCTTCTTCGCCATCGGCCTTCTCGCCATCCCCTGGCTCCTCCCAGCCGAATACGCCCCCCTCGCCATCCGCACCAAAGCCGCCTCCCTAGCCACCGCCAGCAATTGGATCTTCACGTTCCTCGTCGTCGAGATTGTGCCCGTCAGCATCGCCAACATCAAGTGGAAGACTTATATCTACTTTGCGGTGTTCAATGCTGCGTTTGTGCCGGTGATTTATTTCTTCTACCCGGAGACAAGGAAGTTGGGTCTCGAGGAGATTGATAAGTTGTTTACGGGGGAGAAGGTGCTGATGCATTTGCCGAGGGAAATGGCGGAGGGGTGCGGAGAGGACGGGGTTGTGGAGGAGAAGGTGGCGGTCAAGGAGGAGGTGGGGACGGTGTTGGCGGTGGAGGATGTTGGGAGGGTGCGGAGTATGTAGAGGCTGATAGGGGAGTATGGAGATGGGGGCTTTATGTGAGTGATGTGACTATGGAGAAAACTGTTATGGTTTTAATGATATCTCTGTTGAATTTATGTGCTTCCTTCATGATGCCAAGATATTTTCACCAAGATGGAAAGCAAAACCGGGACAGCTGGGAAGACGGACGTAGAGCAGGGATCTAGACAGACCTAGGGCTCATCATCTGCTATACTGACTTACTTCATCTTCCTGAAAATTGAAGGTAGATCTATTTCCATCTCCTGACAGCTGCTATCCAGACTTGCGTTAACAACGCAGGCGCTGGATCTACGACCTACTTCAAGAGAACTAGAACGTTGTCCTGGCGTACTTCGACTGTGCAGTTCAGCCATCATTAAATTAGTCGGAGCTCGGTATTGATTTTTCTACCTTAGGCCGAGGCTGTACATGAGTATCAATGCAGACTTCGAATGATGGGATGAGTGCATAAAGCATGTCGTGATGTTGTCGTCGAGAAACTCGCGAGCTACCCGGCGATCGGCTGCGGTCGGCGGGGTCGTCAACCGGTCGGCAATCCGCAGCCGAAGGTGCCGACCGCAAGCGTTTCTCGAGCACGCAATCCAAACTAACCAGTCAAAGAAGTCTTCTTTGCCCCAGCCATGGCTTCCTCCACCCTTCCAGCCCGTTGGCCAATCCCTGACCCGAAGATTGATTGCTCAGCGACACCGGAGCCACCAGGCTGACTTTTTTCACATTTCCGCGGCCTCCTCGCCTTTGGTCTCGTCGCCGCTCGCTCAACCGCCACCTCTCCACCATCCTCGCCTCTGTCCACCTCTCGCGCGAAGAGGGCAGCACGGCTTAATACTTCTCTTGTACAAAAGTCCTATATCCCTCAGGGTTCCGCGTGGGGGTTTTTGTCGCTTTCGTCCTTGCTGCGTTGCGCGTAAAGTAATTCGTCATGCATCTCCAACCCGCCGAGTCGGCTGGCCCCGCCGCCGAGCAGAACAACACCCAGAAGGCGTTGAAGCAGTTCGTCCAGTCGTCCTCCAGTCTACCGTTCGGTCAGGACGTGTCCCTTGCCTCCATTGGCGGTCCTACCTACCTCACCGCGCAGACTCTCGTCCAGCAGGTCGCGTACAGCCTCTCCGACAAGATATTCACATACTCGCCCGAGACTTTCGACCTGGATGTTGCGTTGAAGCAGTGGCAGAAGGAGCGGGATGACAATGCTTGGGGGTACAAGACTGGCGTCTCCACCATGGAGACCAGGACTGGTGCGGGCAGCGTCGCCCTGGGCTACATTTTCTCCAAGGACTTTGACCTGAAGAAGAGGCACATTCCTCAGGCTGTTGTTGCCTCGTCTTCGAGCTTGCAGCAGCTGAGATCCTCCCTAGACCAGCTTTCTCTGCTGTACTCCGTCGCCAGCCCCTTCGTCGCGCACGTTGCGGCTGTCGACTACGCTGCTGGCTCCTCCACTGGTTTGGTCACGGATTACACGTCTTCCTTGACTTTGGCTGAGGAGCTTGGCCTGGGCCTTGTCTCGAGCGCCTCGGTCTATGAGATCCAGCACATGTCGTTGTTCGCCACTCTTTTGGCTAGCATCGTGCCCGCCATCCACACCTACGACGGCATCACCGTTGGCCGCGAGACCACTCGCATTGTGGACGTCCTTGACAAGTCGGGTCTCTTCAACAACTACCAGACCATCCTGAAGGAGACCTCCGGTCTTGAGAAGAAGCACTCTGACAACGAGGGCAAGCTTGTCCGTCTGCTCAAGGCTTTCAACGATGAGCTTGGCACGGATTACAAGCTGTTCGAGTACCATGGTCACGCTGCCCCTGAGACTGTCCTTGTGGTCTTTGGTACCATTGAGGCGTCCCTCGGCGCCCAAATCGTCAGCAGCCTGGCTGAGAAGGATGTTAAGGTCGGCCTGATCAACGTCCGCGTGTACCGTCCCTTCGTTGAGGAGGTCTTCCTCGAGACTCTGCCCAAGTCTGTTCAGAACATTGTTGTTCTTGGCCAAGTTAAGGATGAGGCCTCTGCCGCCGACGAGGACAACCACTCTGCTCTTTACACCGACGTCCTCGCCGCTGTCAGCTTCTCTCAGGCCGGTGCCACCCCTGCCGTTGCCGACGCCAAGTACTCCAGGGAGCAGGTCTGGACTCCTACCAAGTTCGCCGAGGTCATCGCCAAGTTCAGCCCCGAGGCTTCGCAGGCTGCTTTGCAGATCTCTGACGCGGAGGCCCAGCAGTACAGCTTCTGGAACGTTGACGAGTCCGTCTCCGTCAGCGCTCCGTTGATTCTCGGCCAGCTACTTGCCAAGGACTCCGCTACCAATGTCTCTGTCCGCATTGGTCACGACAACTTCGTCCAGGGTGGTACCATCAGGACCGACATCCGCAAGTCTAGCAGGTCCATTGAGGCCGCTTACTCTATCGACAGCGCTGATGTTGCGTTCGTTGGCGAGGAGAAGCTCCTCGCCGAGTTTGACATCATCAACAACCTGAAGAGCGCGGGTTCGTTGATTGTCAGACTCCCTGGTGCCAAGGACGAGGACCTTGAGAAGCGCCTTACCGTTGGTGTCCGCAAGGGCATTTTTGGCAAGAACATCAAGCTCTTCGTCCTTGACCCCACCGCTTCCGAGAACGTCTCCGAAGACGCCACTCTCGAGTCTTACCTGACTCAGCTGGCTTTCCTCAAGGTCGCCGAGGGCGACAAGTTCTCCTCTGCTGCTCAGAAGCTGGCGACTCTGGCCGGCGGCTCTCTGGACAGCCTTGTCGGCGAGGTCGAGAAGGCCCTTCGCGAGGTCGCCATCCCGGAAGCTTGGGCGACCGTTGAGCCCGAGGTCGAGAGCATCTCGCTTCCCACCGACGTCAACGTCAACAGCTTCACATCATTCGAGAAGATTGAGCCTGAGCCGCCGACCCTGATGAAGGACTGGGTCACAGCTGCCAAGGGTCTTGCTTTCAAGGAGGCCTACGGCACCAAGTCTGCTCTCCGCCCCGACCTTCCGGTCAAGACTGCGATTGTCACAGTCAAGGAGCGCCGTCGTCTGACTCCGGTTACCTATGACCGTAACATCTTCCACATCGAGTTTGACCTCGGCAACTCCGGCGTCAAGTACGCCATCGGCGAGGCGCTTGGCATCCACGCCGAGAACGACCCCACCATGGTCGAGGAATTCATCAAGTGGTACGGCCTCAACCCCGAGGAGATTGTCGAGGTTCCCACCCGCGAGGACTTCAACGTCCTCGAGAACCGGACCGTCTACCAGGCGCTTCTGCAGAACGTCGACATCTTCGGCCGCCCGCCCAAGCGCTTCTACGAAGCCCTTGCCGAGTTCACCTCGGACGAGAAGGAAAAGACTGCGCTGCTGACTCTCCTCACCCCCGACGGCGCCACCGAGTTCAAGCGCCGCGCCGAAGTCGACACCGTCACCTACGCCGACATCTTGCTCGAGTTCCCGTCCGCGCATCCTTCCTTCCACGACATCGTGCGCATCGTCTCGCCCATGAAGCGTCGCGAGTACTCGATTGCCTCCTCCCAACGCGTCACCCCCAACTCCGTCTCCCTCCTCATCGTCACGGTCGGCTGGGTCGACGCCCAGGGCCGCGACCGCTTCGGCCAAGCAACCCGCTACCTGAACAGCCTGCCCATCGGTGCCCCCGTTACCGTCTCCGTCAAGCCATCCGTTATGAAGTTGCCTCCCAGCCCCAAAGCTCCCATCATCATGGCTGGTCTTGGTACCGGTCTTGCCCCCTTCCGCGCCTTCGTCCAGGAGCGCGCGCTCCAGAAGGCCGAGGGCCAGGACATCGGCTCCGTCCTCTTGTACATGGGCTCTCGTACGCAACGCGAGGAGTACCTTTACGGCGAGGAATGGGAGGCGTACCAAGATGCGGGCATCATCACGCTCCTCGGCCGCGCCTTCTCGCGCGACCAGCCCCAGAAGATCTACATCCAGGACCGCATGCGTGAGAGCATCGAGGAGATCAGGACTGCTTATCTCAAGGAGGAGGGTAGTTTCTACCTGTGCGGACCGACGTGGCCGGTGCCGGATGTTACGGCCGTGCTGCAGGAGGCGGTGGAGTTGGAGGCGGGTGAGGGCAAGAAGGTGGATAGCAGGAGGGTCATTGAGACGCTGAAGGATGAGGGGAGGTATGTGTTGGAGGTTTACTAGATGGTGTGTATTTGGAGGATTTGCAGGTTGGAAGTTATCTAGCGTTGCTTGTACACCGCGACTGCTGAATCTTGTACGCGTTGTTCCATGACATTCAATAAGTTTTGTGTTCACTGTCGTTGCTTCTGTATGATATTTTGAGGAATTATCTATGGAATCATGGATGAAGTCAACATAGAGCTTCCACTAGCGCCGCTAAACTCCGGGATCCCTGCCCCTCACTGCCCCTCCATCCAAGAATTTCTTTCTCACCTCCGCATGTCCCTCCGCAACCTCCACCACATCCGTCCGCGCCTCCTCATTCACACCCGCTCCATCCACATCCCACGCGTCACAATGGCCAACGCCGCAACCACCTACCCGGACCCCGTCCACATCGCCGTCATCGGCGGCACCGGCCTCCAATCCCTCCCCAACTTCACCCACGCCGCAACCCTCAACATCAACACGCCCTGGGGCACTCCCTCCTCCCCAATCTCCATCCTCCACCACCCGTCCCCTGCCACCGGCAAACCCATTCCCATCGCCTTCCTATCCCGTCACGGCCTCGAGCACCAACTTGCTCCCCACGAAGTCCCCTCCCGCGCCAACATCGCCGCGCTTCGCAGCATCGGCGTGCGCACCATCATCGCGTTCAGCGCGGTCGGTAGCTTGCAGGAGGAGGTGCGGCCGAGGGACTTTGTAGTCCCCGATCAGGTCATTGATCGGACCAAGGGGATTAGGCCGTTTACCTTCTTTGAGAAGGGAATGGTCGGGCATGTCGGGTTTGGGGATCCGTTTGACGAGGGGCTGGCGAAGGTGGTGAGGAAGTGTGGACACAGTTTGGAGGGGGAGGGTGTTACGTTGCATGATCGCGGGACGCTGATTTGCATGGGTGAGTCCTGATCCACCCATCCTCGACTGCTTCTTCGATGGTTGTGTACTGATGCCGTCAACCACAGAGGGCCCCCAATTCTCCACCCGCGCCGAATCCAACCTCTACCGTACCTGGGGCGGCACCGTCATCAACATGTCTGCCCTTCCCGAAGCCAAGCTCGCCCGCGAAGCCGAAATCGCGTACCAGATGATCTGCATGGCAACCGACTACGACTGCTGGCACACGACCGAGGACGTGAACGTCGAGATGGTCATGGGCCACATGAAAGCCAACAGCGAGAATGCGCGCCGCTTCATCGGCGCAGTGTTGGACGCGCTGGCGGCGCAGGAGCATTCCAAGTTGGTCATGGCGGAGCATTTGCAGGGGCAGATGAAGTTTGCGGGCGGGATTACCAAGCCCGAGGGAAGGGGTCAGGAGGCGTTGGAGAAGTTGGCGTGGCTATTCCCGGGGTATTTTGAGTGAGTCGGCATGGGAGAGGGGAGGGCTGCATGTGATGGTTGCGGGCCTCTTGGTTGTGAAGACTTTCAACAGATACCCGTCATTTGCTAAGTTAGCCCGCACTTCAACAGCCGCGACTTGCGTTGAGACTCTGTGCATTGGTTTGGAGACGCGACGTTTGTTCCTGTTGCAAGACATAGAGGTACAATGCTATAGAGCACGGTTGCTTTTCATGTTCGCACCTGACATAGGAGACCAAGCCGCCGAAGAACGCTCTCAGGCCTCAGAAACTAACTATTTCCTGTCAATGCAACCGACACGGAGCGTATGTATAGCCCTTAAAGTTGGTCGATCTATCTCAGGAGGTGACAACAGGATGGCCACCTCGGATACTACGAGACAAGCACTTACTCCCACAAATCTATTGTCTGCCAAGGATGTAACAAGCACCCTTACTCGGACGCCTGGAACCCCGTGCCTAAGGCCAAACCTCAAGGAGAACGCCCTGAAGATGTTAGTTACGGAAATATCCCGTCATCGAAAACTCCCATGATCATGCGCACATGTAACGTCTTGTCGAATCTTCTTCGCCGACTTCATAGAGGCCTATACATATCTAGCTAACCGCGTCCACCATGCACATCCGCTCGTCATGCAAAGCGCGGTACAAGCACTAAGCCAGAGCACGCGCAAAATCCCAAGCCCGTGTATGACCACCACACCCCAGAAGGCCGCCACGCAATCCACGGAAACAGCAAGCCTCGAAAGCCCGTCAACTTCCCCGCGCAACAATACCGTCGCTGGTCTTGTATCGACAACACCAGAACTCTTCCATCGATACACGACAGACGACAGCACAGGCCGTGTGGCGAAATGGCATCGCGCTTGACTACGAATCAAGAGATTCCAGGTTCGACCCCTGGTACGGTCATCTTGTAACACTGAGCACCCGCTCATGCCTTTGTTTTTTGGGGTTTTGGTTGTGGGGGGATGAGGTGACTGGTTGTGCCTTCCAAAAGCGGGAAGGGGTATACGAGTGCAGCCAGCGAGCTGAGGTCGAGGAGTCTGTAGCGAGGATCGAGAGGGAGTGAAGGTTTGGTTCTGTATGTGGAGTACTGTAGTTGCTTGACGAGTAGGAGGATCACGTTCTGATCACTGGAGGATTGCGAGGCGTAGGGGAGACTTTTTACATGGCTACTTGCTGTTTACGAATGCGTGATTTGGCTTCATCTCCGAAACACTATTGATAATAATACAGAGCATTTTATCACAACGTGATTAGATATGAAATATGGGAACCTTTTTTTGGAACTACCTGTATGAAAACTGAGCTGCTAATACGAGATAGTATCCATAGTAATAAGAGGCTTTTTCTTATAATAGAGCTTTACCTTGGATTGTTATTACTGCCATTAGAATTGTTAGTAACTTCGCGATGCTAGCCAGTGTTTAGTACCCTTAGTGACGCTAGGGGACTGAATTATTCATTCGATCGGCCGCAGTCCGTACCCCCTTCCTCAAAGTCTATCCATCGAAATCATTGGGACGCGAGGATTAAGAAAAGAGGGATCCCAAATGGACCCTAGATGCCTATCTATAAGGGATAAGGCATACTATCCTTTGATATTCCGCTGGAATGCCTTCCGCAATGTCTTGCGGGAATGTGATACTTCTTGATAGGATTCCTTAAGAATAAGTCTGAGAAGACGCGTGAGTACGATTGTCCAATACCACACAAGAGCTTGGCTTCACAACATTATCCCTCTGGATACTCTGACCTCTCCACAACTCGACGATTCCGAATGTGGCCCCCTGGAACTGGACCGAGATGAGCTGAGACCGCACTTGAAATGGAATGCCGACACGGAGCTGCTCTCGATTACGCGTTTCTGTCAAATCCACACTTCGCAATACCTCTGGCATTCACGTACGATCTGGATCGATCGCGGCTGAGGCTGTCGAACCATCTGGCAGTGCTCTCGTCGTCGTTGGGATATTCAAAAGTCTCGTCGAATTGTGTCCATAAGTTTGTTGAACATATCAAACCTTTCGATTCGGTCAGATATAGCCGAGAAACGAACGATTCAAGGCGACTGCATCAGAATACGTACAGCTGACTTACGCAATTGAGCGATAGAAGATGACCGCGTCATCGATTCTCGGTACGCAACATGATTAGTGTGTCTCGTGCTTTGTACGAAGTGATACAAATCTTACTCAACTGGACCGAGAACTTCAAGTACGAGAAGGTGAACGAGGAAGAGACGTATACCAACCAACGTATATAGCAAGGAACTACAACACGCCTTAGGCACACTCGCATCATCTTGCTTCCGCAGCATCTCCCTCAACTCCTCCCCCTATATCCTCCTTCAACTTCCAGCTTCCACATCATCACATCACCACATCAGCCAGTAAGGCCTCTGTCTTCCCTTGCTCACCATCTCCCTTCCCTCTCGCAATCCACCCCATCACCCCCCCTCCTCCCTCATCCTCCTCACCACCACCTCCGTCCCCACCACCTCCCCAAAAGCATACCCAAAAGCCCCCAGCCCCCTCTCCTGCTGCAACTCATCCACAGTCCCACACGCATCCCCCACAACCCAAGTCTCCCAGCCCCTATCAAACGCACTCCTCCCCGTCGTATCAACACAGCAATCCGTCATCGTCCCACAAACCACCACCCTCCCAACCCCCCTCTTCCGCAACCTCCCCGCCAACCCCTCCCGCTCCTCACGCCCCGGATCCGCCGTCGCGCCCAGAAAAGCATCGTACGTGTTCTTCGCCACCACGACGTCCTCCTCCCCCAACCTCTCCACGTCCGCATCCACCAGCTCCTGTATCTCCGTCTGGAACGCCCAGTCCCGCGTCCCGGGCTTTATGCACCCGTCCTCGCCCCATCGGCGCACCAGTTGGTTCGTTATCGGCTCCTGGAAGTCGGAGGGGGGGTGCCCGTGCTGGGTGTAGAAGATGGGGAGGGCGGCGGCGCGGAAGGCACGGGCGAGGGTGAGGATGTTGGGGAGGGCGGAGGTGGTCATGGGGGCGAAGAAGTTTTGCATGTCGATTATTAGGAGGGCCGTTTTGGGCATTTTTGTGGGGGCGGAGTTGATGCGGGAGTGGTGAGGGCGGAGGTTGGTCTGGGGGTGAGAGGGAAGGGGTTTATCTGCGCGTGGCTGATGGGTGTGGGTGGGTGGGATGAGGTTCGCGGCGGGGAGTGGGACGTTTTCGGTGCTTCGAGGATATGTACAGTACACCAGTGTGGTGACTTTGAGGTGGTCCGCGAGCGATTCTGGTTCAAGGCCTTTGCTCTGACTGACTTCGGATTCCCTTTGAGACCTTGCTTTTAATCGATTCCAAGCTCTTGCCTTCTTCTGTTCGACTTCCACTCGCGTTATTGGCAGCAGAAAAAAGTGACTAGTCCTGTGACGTTGAGTTTCGCAATCCTTGATTCGAGTGGAGCTGGTTATTCCTGACTGTTTCTCGTCTGTGTAGATTGTTTATGTTGGTCTCGTAGTGTAATGTCATGTGTTGTCGATGTCGGGGGCTTCAATATATGTTTCGAGGCGACCCCTCACTTTCTCACCTATCATGCAGCTTCATGACGTCACATATTAAGACCTCCTTCGCCTTCCATCATCGAGTTCAATGAACGGCGGTATCTGCGTATTTCTGATATACGAACGAATGTGCGACATTGAGGTGAGCGAGGAAGGGCTGAGACAGTAATCTTGGTGTCGAAGGTTCACAAAGGAAACGAATCTTCGATCTTGCACCTCTTGTTGCAGATTGGGTGATTAAACCATTTTGCCGTCCTGAAGATCGTATTGACATGCTCGAGTTATTAGGTACCTTGGTATGGATCTTGAAGCGCGCGTAGAGTAGCTTGACTACATTTTTTCTGATGACAGGTCACCGGCGACGATAGCCTACTTACAAGTAACGGCCCAGCAGCTCCAGGGAAAGCTTTAGGCGACCCAACCCTCGGATTTCGATATGGGGCTTTCAAGACACCATCGCCGAGGGCTTTTCGTGTCCGCCATCCCGTCACCAGATAATACGACCGCCACGGCCGCTGCTTTCCCTTTAATGTGCATGCTGCAGACCCTCCATCCCATTCATCCGCAACCTTGTACGGACGTAAACAACCAATCTCTCTGACCTTCTTCATCGTTCCGCTCTCCCTTCCCCTTCCGGCAACCGATGCGCTCTCCACCTGGGCATCCACCAATACCGCGCACGTCCCCCATCCGCACCGTCGCTCCCGTCGCTCCCGGCATAACTTCGTCCGGAACTTCCACGGCGACCCGACGGCAATAGCCGACCGTTCCTCGCATCGAGTGCCCGTTTCCGATGCGAATGCATCTCGGACCAAGTCGCCAAGATAACGACGGGAGGCAGAAAGCGAGGAAGAGTGGGTTTCGGGTTCAGGGGTGAGATTCGGTGATGGTGAGTGGATTAGGTGGTCCCGACTGGTGGGATCGACGAGTCCTGGATGCGCATTGAAAACGGGATGGAGTGGCGAACATGCTGGGCGTGCGATGTGGCTCTCCGGGAGGCGAATGGTTGGGAAGATTCGTTGAAGGGTGCGGCGGGCGTTCCGGGTATCGTGGAGTAGCTTATGGTGCCCGCGGACTTTATGCATCATGAAACGCTTCTTCCTGTTTCCAATCCTGATCTTCCCCATCTCTTCTAAAAACCGTGGTCGCAGTTTCATTTACGCTTCAGATGCGAATACAACCACCCTCCTCCAAGCGCGAGCAGCACGCCCGCAGTCTCGCGATGCGTCGGTATCTTGCCCTCGCTGTACCAGCCAAAGGAGAGGATGAGGATGGTCTTGAGGTTGCCGACGACGTTGAAGGTGAGGGCGGAAGTGCGGCTGATGATGAGGAATTGCGAAAGGTTGAGGAGCGAGGCCATGATGCCTGAGGCGAGGAGGGTCCAGTAGATGGAAGTCGGGATGGTACGGAAATCCGGGATTCGATCGAAGACGGGGACGAGGAAGACGAGGAGGAATGCGGAGATGGGGGCTTGATTCATCAAGAGCTGTTGCGCCGAAACGTCCAGGTCTTCGATTTTCTTGCCGATCCAGATTTGGTAGAAGCCTGTTACCGTGACTGCGGCTGCGGCGATGACGGCGCCGACGGGATTGCTCTGCGCCGAGTCGGAGTTTGTCATGCCGACGCCAACGCATATGCAGATGATGGCGATGACTTTGGAGAAGGAGATCGGGGTGCGGAACATGACGAGCGTGATGAGAACGACGGCGGGGGTGGTCATGACCTTGGCGAGTTGGTAGAAGCCGATGGTGTTGTAGGTTAAGGAGAGGTTGCCGAGGATCACATAGGCGGTGAAAAGAGCGCAGATGGGGATCATGGAGCGCAGGGGGAGGCGGATGGGTTTGAAGGCGCGGAAGGGGGCGCGAGTCGAGATGAAGAGGACGATGGCAGTGCAGAGGAAGTGCCACATGGTGAAGAGGACCTGGGCATCGCGCATTTGGGGGTCGGAGAAGATGCTGGTCTTGGTTAGCAATGTGGGCGTTGCTAGGTAGGATGTTTCTTTTCTGATTTATTCTTTTTCTGCCGACTTTCTGGGGTGGCCCGGAATACATACCGCTTGCTGAGAAAAACAATGGCTACAGTTGCGAGGGTGTTGAGAAGGATGCATGATGCGGTGATGATCCTGGAGCCCATGGAAGGCGGCGCATCATTCTCCTCCTCTTCCTTGATCGGAAGCAGCTTCTCGAACGCCAGATGGCGAATGCTGGCAACGGGGATTTTCTCGTCTGGATGCAGGTCAGTATGTGGGTGAGACGGAGAGTTGGGCGTCGAGAACGCACCCATGGCAGAGGTCCCCGAGAATTCCCCCTGACTCTTTACAGCGATGCACTCGACTCAAGCGCAGAAAAAGCCGGCTCTTTTTGAGAAAGCTCGCTATGCAGCAACAATCACAGTCCTCGAGATGCGTACAGGGCGTCCATATAAGCGGCAGGTCGGTCAAAAGTCAGAAGTGTGAAGTCGAGGTCTAAGTCAGCACAGGCGAAGGAAGACACCAAGGAGCGGCGCTGGGGGCTGAGAGCCAGGCTGACACAGCGGTGTTGAAGTTGACTGAGGTGAAGAGCTGTGGTAGCGCACTGGGTGGCGGACGGCGCGAATTATAGGAACGAGGTAGCAAAAGCAGGTGGGCAGGGATGGCTAAGGAGAATTGCTGTTTCTCGGGTAGTAGTTGAGTTGTGGATATGGGGAGTGTGTGAGAGTGGTGCTGGTGCTGGTGCTGGTGCTGGTGCTGGCTGGTGCAGGTGGGTTCCGCCCCCGGTTTTGACTTGTGGCTTGGACAGATTGGCGCTGCAGGGTCTGCTTGTCAACTTGACAAAACAATCATCAATAAAACAACTCAACTACCTTTCCCCCCCGTCCTGCGCATCCACAGGCCCTGCCGTTCGATCAGCTACAGCATATGCACCTCAGCCTCATCAGCACCTTTCACAGCGCGCCCTTCCTTTCGATAAACAAGGTGGTCTCCGAGTCCGACGTCCTTCGGGGACGGCCCGCGCTGCTGCTTTCGGGGACACTTTCGGATGCCGGCGTGGGTACGGTAAAGGAGCAGGCAATCTCCTTTCTGGCACCTCGTGCCCTCGTTTCCGCCTTGCCACAACCCTGGACCGACGGCCGGGAATTCCAGATGTGCAGGCTAGAAGTGCCCGTCCTTCCTCCTGCGACAAGAGCTCATGGCCACGCGATGGTGTTGGTACCACTGGTCCCACTGGCGTCAGTGCACTCCAGCCCCTGCCAGGTGGAGCTGTTACGTGATCCAGTATACACACGGTATCATCAGGTTATCGGATGTATTGGATGACGTCATCTGATATGTCATCCTTCCATCCGAACTTTCGAGAACCGCGCAACATTCCGCGCTGACAAGCACATTCCCTGTCTATATATACCTTGCAGTACATAGAACATCGAATGTCAGCGATCGTTATCCGCTTGTGTTCTAGCAGGTTATGAGCCCTCTTTGCTTCTTTTTGTCCTCGATATTGTCACTCAAAGTCTTTTCATCCCCTTCTTCTCTTTGAAGTCCTTTGCGCAAAGGCCATTATGAAAGACCACGACATGGTGGATGCTCCCCCTGCACCACCTGAGGATAAACCTGGAAAACCGCCTGTAGGTAATTCATCCTCCACTCCTACCACAGGCTCACAGGCTCCTCCCACTGCTACACCTCCGCCCTCGGGTACAGCAGAAGGAGCCACTCCTCAGTAGTTCTTAGAGCACAGCACGATCCTCACTGCAGAGGAGATAGATGGGTATTGGCAGATCTATGGGACAACTAATCCGGCTGTTGGCAAAACACTCACTGGGCCGGAAGATTTTGAGCCCTGGCACAAAGCACTTCGCGTTCATACTAGCGCGGCTAGCCTTAGCCGATTTTTCGAGGCTCCTGTCTCTCCGCCCGAGGGTTGTTCACCATTGGCGCTTGCTCGCTTCAAAGCCATGGAGACAAAAGCGTATATCTTTCTTACGTCTTCCCTGTCTTCCTAGCTTGCTATCACCGTGAGTAACATGGACAGTCCGTTTTTCATCCTGAAGCGGCTTGAGTAATCCAATCAGCTTAAACAGTCGCGTAGACCCTGGACTGAGGCCTATATGGCCTTGCAACCCATGCTTCCTCCAGGAAAGACGGTGAAAGAGCATCTGATTTGGCTGCGCAGCGTAATGGATAGTTGGAAGATTCAGAAAGTCAACATTCCGGGTCCCCTGATCAATGAGCACATTCTCGCGGTCATCAAGCGCCCTGAGTGGACTTAGTGGCTGTCCATGATGATCAATTATTGGGGCAATCAACTAATCGAGAAATATCCGGAACCCCCTGAGCTGATTGCTCAAATTCTCCAACAGTGCGATCTAATCAGTGCCCCTGAGCACCAGGCTCATGTTGCTTCGGCACCTCAGAAGGACAAAAAGAAGCTGAAGAAGTGTTCTGGCTACTACAAGTTTAGTCACACTATTAATCACTGCTTTGTTAAGCATCCAGAAAAAGCACCAGAAGAGAAGCGCGAATTTTTCCGTGAGCTGAAGGCCAAAAGAGACAAGAAAAGAGCTAAGAAAGAGAAGGAAAAGAAGAAAGAGGAGGTAGGTGGCAGTACTAAGTTCGCGAAGGTTGCTCAAGTGGTCGAAATTTCCGATCAGCTAACGTCTCTTCCATCCGAATAATCCGATTCTCCATAGCTGGATAGCGGCTTTGCCATTGCCCAGGTTGCCATTGGCTTCGCTCAGCATGCTCTCTTCGCTTACAAGACTTCTTCTTCCTAGTTACTTGACAGTAGTGCCACTACTCATATGTGCAACGATTTTTCGTCATTCCACAACTATAAAACCATTCCGCAGGTTCGGATTAAAGGCGTTGCCGGCTCTCTCACTAGCACTATGACTGGCACTGTCATACTTCGCACTCGGCTTAGCAATGGCAAGCTTTATACGCTTGAGCTTAGGGATACTCTCTATGTCCCTGGGCTTCCATACAACCTCCTTTCTGTTGTTCAGCTTCGGCAATTTGGCGCACGTCTCGACTCTTTGGATGCAAAGATCTATGATCGTTCTGGCCGTGAGGTTGCTTTTGCTCCTCCGGATAATGGATTGTATGTTCTTCGCGCTGAACTATCTCATGTTACTCTTCCAGTAACCAGCCATCACCCACCCAAGAAGGCTTCTCTTGAAGAATGGCATCGCATCATGGGGCACGTCAATAAGAGAATACTCCAAAGACTACCTTCCTTGGTCAATGGTTGTATCATCACTTCTCGAAAATTGCCTCCATGCGATTCTTGCTTGTCCAGTAATCCCACTCGAGCTCACTAGCCTTCTGTTGGTCCAGACAGTAGGGCAAGCAGGCCATTCGAGAGACTCTTCATGGATTACTTTGGCATTGATCCTGAAGGTCTGTATGGCGAAAAATCCGTACTTGTCATCACTGACGATTTTTCACGGTATCGCTAGATCATTTTTGTCTCAAAAGGATGGCCAACAGTCGAGGCATGGAACACCTAGTATTATGGAAGAGAGAAAGAGCATGGGCAGCTTCGCATTTCACGTGTCCGCCTTGATGGGGATTCTTCCTGGTCCCCACTCACACGCCAGCTTAAAGCTCAAGGAACAACAGTTGAGACTATTATTCCTTACTATCCATAGTAGAACGGTGTTTCTGAGCGCGGTGTTCGCATAATTACAGAGTACACTCGCGCAACACTGCATCAGCTGTCTATGGAACTGATCAAGGATACTGGCTTGACAATCGAAAAATAGTAGGTTCTTTGGCTAGAAGCTGTGCGGTATTATGTTCACGTCTACAATCGCACTCCCACATCCGCGAATCCGCACATGAAGACGCCTTTTGAGCTTCTGTATGGGAAGAAGCCATATGTGGGGAATTTCCAGCCATTTGGGGTTTTGACGTATGTTTTTGTCCCTCCAGACACTCGCAAACAGGATATTACACCACCAGACAAGTCCCAGAAGATGCTCCCGCGCGCTCAGCAGGCCCTGTTCATGGGCTATGAGGGTGATAGTATCTGGCGAGTTTATCTGATCAAACAGCGTCGAATTGAACGAACCCGGAGTGCTCAGTTCAATCCAGAAAAGCCGGTAGGCGAAATTTCGAACATTGATTTGGCGCTACCACTTGCCAGCACTAAGAATGAGCGCTACAATCCTGCCGTGCACGAACCGGTTATGCCACCGAGTTCGAAAACCAATCCAAAGGAATCTTCGGATTTGCCGTACCCTGCAGACTTACACTAGTAACCGTCAGCTATTCCATTGTTGCTACTAGTCCAGAGAGCCGTGGACTATGCAGCTGGCCTAGGAACCCGTGATATGCCGGCATCCGTTAACACTCCTGCTTCTGCTTCTGTTCAAAATTCGGCTTCACCATCGACGAATTTTCCGCCACCCGACGATTCCGTTCCATCTGATGTTAACTATTCTGGCTCTCCTGAAGCTGCAGTCGACCATTCGCTTCCATCCGGACCTGTTGACGACTATTCTCCCATGGTCATCGACAATGATGTTCCATCCAAAGTTGTTAACCATCCATCCGAAATGGCCATCGATAATGATGTTCTATCCGAAGTTGTTGACCACCCAATGACTGATGCACCACTACTGCAATTCTTCCCCAATCAGCCTCCAAACTCGTTTTCTGGAAAGCCAGCAGCCCAACCTTTTGAATTGTCTGCGGATGCTCTTGGTCAGCATCGGTATGAGCCCCTCTTTGGCGTTTTGGTGCCGTAAAAGAGGCCTGTAACCGAATTTCCTGAGGACATTGCTGCTCCCAAGCGCAAAAAGGGCTTGCTGGTAATCCTAGTTGACGAAACTTTTGCTTTCACAGCAATAGGAGGCAACATTGATCCTGCAGAAGCTGATCCAACCACTCTCAAGAAAGTACAGTCTTCTGTCCACTGGCCTGAATGGCGCGCAGCTTGCCAGCGTGAGCTCCAATCTCTGCGCGAGCTAAACTCTTAGACGCTTGTACCATCACCACAAGGCGCTGCAGTCCTTCCAGGCAAGTGGGTGTTTCGCAGGAAAACAGATCAGAATGGTGTGGTCACACAGTTCAAAGCCCGCTGGGTGGTTTGCGGAAATTTTCAGGATAATGACTCTCTTGGTGCTACTTATGCTAACACAGCACGCATGGCCTCTCTCCGCTTGTTCATTGCCATCTGTACTCACAAGCGCTGGAGTATTATCCATGGCGATATTTCAACCGCTTTTCTTAATGGTCTGATGGGCGATCGGGAAGTTTTTGTGCAGCAACCACGCGGTTTCAAGGATGAGTGTCACCCAACCTGGGTATGTCGCTTGAACAAGGCCTTGTATGGCCTCAGGGAGGCTCCCCGACTGTGGTTTGAACGTCTTTCTTCATTCCTGTTGTCCCTTGGTTTTCGCCAGCTCACTAGTGACCCCTGTTTCTATATAAGACAAGACTGCTGGATTCTGGTTTATGTGGATGACCTCCTTATTGCTGGTCCGGCTCAGCAATCTGTTATGCAGGACATTGGTAAGGAGTTCAAAAGCAAGAACCTTGGACGTCTCTCACACTACTGTGGCATGAAAATCAACTGGAATGAGGATGGGAGTATTGACATTCTCCAAGACGCTTACATCCGGTCTTTGCTGCAACGCTTTAACATGAATGGTTGCAAGCCAGTTAAATACCCCCTGGATCAAGCCTTCAAACCATCCGAATCCGATCCGTCTTCTCCTGAAGCTTCACAAAGGTATGCTGAACTGATTGGCTGCCTTATGTGGTTGTCTGTTGCAACCAGGCCGGACATTACCTTTGCTGTCACTTATCTTGCAAGGTACACGTCGAAGCCCACAGAGCAGTTGTATTCGCAAGCCAAACACATACTGCGATATTTGCAGGGCACACAGAACAAGGCTTTGCGTTTCTTTCCTGCTGTCTCATCAACAGCGGAACTTTTGGCTTATTCTGACGCCTCCTTTGGTGATGATCCAGTCATAAGGCGCAGTAGCCAAGGCACAGCATTCTTGCTCAATAGTTCACTGATCTTCTGGCAAGCAAAAAGGCAGGATTTAGTCACCCTGTCCTCTTTTGAAAGCGAATATGTGGCTATGTCACACGCTGCCAGGGAGCTTAAAAGCACTGTTGTGCAGCTCGACGAATTGGGCATCAAAATTCCGAAGCCTGTCCGCCTGCTAGGTGACAATCAAAAGGCAGTGGAATTTGCAAATGACCCATCAATGAGTAACTCGCGAACCCGTTACATTAACATCAAGTATCACTTTACACGTGAATAGATTCTTGGAGGATTACTGACCGTTCACTGGATACCGACGAAGTAGATGCTGGCAGATAGTTTCATAAAAGCACTCAAAGGTGCTGTATTTGATCGATACATGAAGCTTTTGCCGATGGTCGATATTGTCTAAAGCTGTTGCAGAGCTTAAGATTTGAGCGGCTGGGCTCGACATTTTTCTTGCAGGTTTTCATCTGATCTTGCTTTTCCTTTTGGCTGCGCGCCCACACACATTCCTTTTGCTGTTTTCCTTTGTCCTTTTCCCGTCAGGAGCTGGATTGAGGGGGCGTGTTGGTACCACTGGTCCCACTAGCGTCAGTGCACTCCAGCCCCTGCCAGGTGGAGCTGTTACGTGATCCAGTATATATACGGTATCATTAGGTTATCGGATGTATTGGATTACGTTATCTGATATGTTATCCTTCCATCCGAACTTTCGAGAACCGCGCAACATTCCGCGCTGACAAGCACATTCCCTGTCTATATATACCTTGCAGTACATAGAACATCGAATGTCAGCGATCGTTATCCGCTTGTGTTCTAGCAGATGGAAGAGTACCGGTAACTTAATCTACACCCGAGGCACAGTGTGACAGATGCAAGCGCCAGACTATCCGTGGTCCGGGCCGTGATGGTGTGCAATTTTCCCACATGCTTCTTGACGAGATTCTTGACGAGATTCTTGTCGCAGAGCTGGTCCCAGGAAATATCTCGGATCGCTCGAGCGCTATAAATATCCGATATCCAGGCAAGACCACCTTCCGACTGAGCTTGTCGTCGCCGGGTGACAGCGCAGGAGAGACAACGATGCCGTTTGTTGCGAGATGACTTGGCGTCCGTGGACAAGCTGCTCGTAAGGATGAACCTCGACGCATACCTGGGGGAATGTCTCGGTCATATGCTGCTAAGTTAGTAGGCTCATCCGGTCCAGCTTCAAGCAATGCTCTCTCGAGTCTCATAACAAGCCTCAAGTCCATTTAAACTCATCAGATTTCCTGTCAACAAACCAAGGCTCAAGTGCCATTCGTCCTTGTGTGTGTGTGGAGAAGCTCTTATCGATAAGCCAGCCGTCTCCCTGGCAAGCTTCAATGGCCGAAACACCACGGTAGCATCTCTATCACCATCATACCCTTCACACACCAATGGCGCATGTACGATACTTTTCCGACTGAAGCTGAAGTCGCTACCATGAGCAGTCACCATGGGACTCGACGCGCAGCTGGTCTGCCGCTTGAGCAGAAAGGGTTCATGGCTTCGGTGGAACGCTTCTGGCAGGTATGCATCTTGCCCGCTGGAGTCCTGGTCGGATCGTTGACTCGCGATCGCACAGAGAACGTATGCTCCAGACTATGCCGGTCTCTCTGTTCTCCTGACGGCCTACATATTGGTTCGTTTCCTTTTCGCCCTCTCTCTCGAAGCGGCCACGCGACATTGCGCCAACGAACACTTTCCATCCGCGCACAATGGACGCTGATGGGATGCGCGATGAGACGATACAAAGCTGATCGCCATATCAGATCCAATTTTTTGTCGAGCCCTTTCATCGCATGTTCTCTCTCGACAATATCGCGATCCAATACCCGCACGCCGAGATCGAACGCGTGTCCGTGACATGGCTGTTCGTCTACGCTGGCGGAATGCCTTTGATACTTCTCATCCTCTGGGCAGCAGCTTTCCGTCCAGGCACACACAAAGCGCACGTCACGATCCTCGGCTTCTTCATCAGCCTGATCCTCACGTCCTTCATAACAGACGTGGTCAAGAACGCAGTCGGCAGACCACGACCCGACCTCATCGCGCGATGCAAGCCTGTAAGCCCCCCAACAGACATCTTCTTTGATATGGGCTTCATGTATACTAATACCTCATCCTCACCCCAGGCCCCCGGCACCCCGGCCCACACCCTCGTCACCTACACCATCTGCACCGAAACCGACCACCACACCCTCCACGACGGCTTCCGCTCCTTCCCCTCCGGCCACTCCTCCTTCGCCTTCTCCGGCCTCGGCTACCTCGCCCTCTTCCTCGCCGGTCAATGCCACGTCTTTCGTCCCCGCACCGACCTCTTCCGCGTGCTCGTCGCCCTGGCCCCCCTCCTCGGCGCCGTACTCATCGCCGCCTCCCGCTGCGAGGACTACAGACACGACGTCTATGACGTTACGGTCGGAAGTCTGCTCGGGATGGCGGTCGCGTGGTTCACGTACAGGAGGTATTTCCCGCCGTTGGGGAGGAAGGGGTGCGCGAAGCCATATCCGGGGAGGAGCGAAGTGGCGGAGGGAAAGGGGTTTGGGAAGGTCAAGGATGATGAGGAGGAGAGGGTTGGAGGTGGATTGGATTTTGAGTTGGGTGATGTTAGTGACGGGGACGGTGAAGGGGAGAGGCTTCCGTTGCACGGGGGCAGGAATGTGTAGGTTTCTTGTGGTATTGAATATATATGCTCAAATTTTGGGGGGGGAATAAAAGTTCTCTACACGCATCGAGGAGGTTCGATGTCAGTTTCCAAGAACTCCAAGCGATTTCTCAATCACACATGCTGCAATGATGAGTGTCGAAGAAGTAGCTAGTAGAGCCCGATATCAAAGCCCCCACTCCGGCTTATCCCCGGCCCAACACGTTCGGGGTCCAAGCTCTCCTCGACCTGCATTCACCGCTCGCCGATCCCCATCGCAAACCACCGTTACTACCGTCGCAAACCCACCACCTCCACCTTCACCATCTCGACTCTGCACCCAGCGCCCCAGCCTCGTCACCAACGCCACCCCTGGGCACACATCCTCTTCTCGCAGTCACCGCTACCTACACTCTCGCCCCAACGCCCATACCCCGACACCACCACCCGCAGCTTTGACATATACAACTGCCCATCATCGCCCTATACGAACCGTCGACAACACCTGCCTACCACCCGCACATCCGTACAGACAAATAAACAATGGCAGATGAACCCGAGATCGCACCGCTCGAGGCCGCGTTTCCTGCGCCGCCGCCGTTCTGGCAGCAGTTCACGGCGAGGAATCTGGAGAGGGTAAGGGAGATTGAGGCGGAGGCGGCGGCGAAGAAGGAGAAGGAGAATGGGGAGGATATGGATACTGAGGAAGATGGTGAGGAGGGGGGTACTGGGGCACGAGGACCTGGATTGCAAGCGATGGACCTCCCGCCCGAGCTGCGCGCCCTGATACCGCCTCAACCACCAGCCGACGGCGTGTACCGCTGTTTCGGGGAAGTCGTGAACGTAAGTCCTTCGCGAACCGACCGCTACCATACTCACATGCGTCCCAGCTAACCAACACAACCCAGCTCTCCTCCACCGGCCCCACGCTAAAAGAAACCGGGCTCGAACAACTCTACCCCTCCCCCCCAACCTCACCAACAGCGGAGGCCAGCGATGACAAAGACCACTGGACCCTGCCTCACACACACCACCTGCTCAAACTCGTCCGCTCCCTCCTCCTCAACTACCTCGAATACGTCGGCATCCTGGCCCTCTCGCCCCAGCACTTTCTCGCCAAGTTCTCCGATCTCGAGACCCTGGTCCTGAATTGTCATAGTTTGATTAATCTGTACAGGCCCCATCAGGCGCGGGCGAGTTTGATTGGGATGATGGAGGAGCAGTTGGAACGCAAGAGGGAGGAGGTGGAGGGAGTGAGGAGGGCGGGAGTTAGGGTTGCAGAGGTTTTGGAGGGGTTGGGGAAGGTGGAGGGGGCGGAGAAGGTGGGTGTTGGGGAAGAAGAGGGGAAAGAGGAGGAAAGAAAGAGAGTGCAGAGGGATGTGTGGAGGGCAATGGGGGAGGAATTGGGTGAGGATTGAAGGATTGGTGGACAAGGGAAAGGGGAGATAGATGAGATGAGTGGGAAGATGATAGGTTGCGCTGTGTGCCACCGCCTACCTACTCAACACCCCATCTCTCCACGCTTCCAGACATCAACACCAAAACCTCAAATCCAAACAACCAAGCAGGAAAACGAGTCCACCAAAACCACCAAAACCACCACCAACACCACCACCACCACAATATACCCGGCCATAGCCCCGGCAACTCTCTGCCACCGCACTACTCCCATTTCTCAGATCCGCAAAGCGAATCCCTCCAGCGGACCTCCAACCGGCCGCCAAGCAGGAATCAACGCGCACAAGCATACCCATTCCCCAGTCAGTCCAGAGCCCCAGAGTCCTCGCCCTCGTCCTCGTCCTCGGCCTCGGCGCATCACAGCTGGGTGAGCGTGCAAGCAAGCAAACGTCGCGACAGAAGATGTTCGGCCGTCGTCCGTACGATGTATGTAGACTTGGCCAGCGCGGTGCGTGTCGTGCAGAAACCGATGGACGGGCAAACTAGACGTACTGGGCTGGCTGGTAAAACGCAGCGAATCACTCTACTCGTGGGATTGATTCACGAGTCCCGTGACTATCGTGTGACTACGTTGGGAGCTTCTCATCTGCGTCTGGTGCCTGGCTTGAGGATTTCTACATGCTTGGCATTAGACGGTTGTGGATAGTCGCAGACGCGGAAGGCGGAGATGGATGCTTTGCACATAGATACGCCCGTCGACGAGACAACGGTTCAGAATTCGGAAATATCGCCGCCGCCGCGGCCGCCGCCGCCGCCGCCACCGGCATGATTGCAGAGATTATCGGATCTAATTTTTCACGTCCTCACACTGACTACATACAACCCCCTCCTGTCGCCTGCCTCCTGTTGAGCAGCATGGTATAGGATGGCCCAGACACACTCATCTAATAGAACGCAGTCCTCCTTCCCATGACGGGCCCAACCCGCCGTCTCTCCCCTCTCCCTCTCCCGCTCCGTCCCGCACCAAGGGAAAACTTCAGTCCTGTCACACACCACAAGATGCCCCGCCACAAGCGCAGTCCTCTATAAAGCACGTACTCCTGGGTGAGGAAGGACGAAAGAAACAGATTTTATCCACCTTCGCCAATCGCCAGAAGAAGAAGAAGAAAAAAGGGGGGAAAGCCCCGAGAGGTATGGATAATGATATGATGGACGAGATAGGCAGATACGGTTCAAGGGAAAAAAGGATGATCAAGACGACACTCGAAGCGGCTTCCAAGAACAAGTATAAGTGGGTGAAAAGAAGTTGATGCCAATGACAACCGAAAGCGGCGTCCAAGGTACAGTAGGTGAAGAAGAGAATAAAAGAGCCTGCCCGTATGAGGGGATGCTGTAAAAGGCCTAGAACGTGTATGTATGAGGGTGTATACAGACAGCCCAAGCCCATGTTCATCGAAAGCCTGGCTTGGCGGCAGCGACGACGCTACTCCAACTCGGTCAAGTGCTGTCAAAGCGCAAGCTTCGTAGTCGGAAGTCGAAAGGTCGGTAAAAGTTGAAATTCTTATATGCATATACGCTGTTGGTTTCGTGTGTTGTGATAATTCGATACTTCGTATGTCTCCCCCAGTCCATCTACACAAACTCCGGCCAGTAATTATAAGGCATAAGATCCGGGCCCGACCACTTCTCGCCGTAAGCGTTGGTGCGCTTGCCGGCGAAGAAGCCGTCGTGCGCCATTTCGAGCACGTTGATCCAGGATGAAGGCTCGGGGTGCTTGAGCCACTGTAGCACAAAAGCCGTTAGCAAATCTATTCTCTTTTCGCCTTTCTCATTTCCAACCTGAAAGGCTATTCGAGCGTTACTGACCTGATTATGAATATGGTACGTCCACGCTCCCCGGAAGAAATTCTCCATGGTCCTGTTGTTCGGCGGGAACTTGTCGTCCTCGAGTCTGTACTCCGCGACCGCGCCTTTGGCCCTGAGCTCCGCTTCCTCGGCCGACGTGGCGTGGAAGCTGTCAGCCGCGTGTGCCGGGTCCTCCTCCTCGCCGCCCTTCTGTGCTGCGGAGGAGGCGGGGGTTGCGTCGTCGGAACTGCTGGGTTCGGTGCTGGACTCGGCGTCGCGCTTAGCCATGCGCTGACGCACAGCCTCGGCGCGCTGCTGGACGACGCTCTGGGCCTCCTTGCTCTGAGGACGTTGCTGGGGGGTCGCGGAGGATAGGTCGAGCTGCTGAAGCTGTGGGCCGTCGTAGCTCTGCCACTCGTCCTTGACGCTGCCGTCCTTGCCCTTGAATGCGGCGCTGTAGTCCTTGAGGCAGGGAACGGTGCATTTGCCCTCCCGGTCCCAGTTGAACTCGGTCCAGATGGGGTCAAAGGCGGCGGTTTCGAGCATCAGGAATTCTTGGTCGCGGCCGTCTTTCCAGGCCATGCGGCCGATGACGCGGGGGTGGAAGTTCAGGCCCATGCGTACGCCGCCGCGGAGGAGGTAGGATGACAAGGAGGAGTTGGCGGTGAGGGACATGACGGCGGTGTTGTAGTCGCCAGGGTGGGGATGGGCGGCCCAGCGCTCGGCGAAGGAGTGCTGCTCGGGGAGAAGGAGCGGTCGCATGTCGCGCAGCATGAGGACGTCCATGTCGAAGTAGGCACCGCCGTACATGTGGAGGACGACGAAGCGCACGGCGTCGGAGACGGCGACAGGGAGGAAGGTCATTTGCTTGGGCGTCAGGGCGAGGTACTGTTGGCCGTTGCGGTCTTCGACGATGCCTTCCGCGACGATGGTCTCGCCGTCAGCGTTGGGCTTGCCGGGCGTCTTGTAGTAGCCGGCGCCGTCGGTGTGGTCATAGTCCTTGGGGAGAGGGATCCGGGCCGGGAATCTCCAGGCTTTGACCGTGATGTCGCCGCGCTCAACCAGAGGGAGGAAGCGGGCGAAGAGAGCGTCGCGGTTAAGCATGTCGTCGACGGCGTTGGGGTACTTGTCGGCATCGAGCCAGATGTAGAGGCGCGAGCAGGCCAGGTTCTGGGTGTACAGGTAGCTCTTGACGAAAACCTCGACTCTCCAGGTGGCCGGGCCGGTCCAGTAGACGTGGTAGGGGACGATGGGGCCAGGGCAGGTACCAATGTCATTCTTGGAAGCGGGAACGGCATCAGAAGGAGAGAGGTATCGGTCCAGCGTGTTGTCGTGGCCATCGGCGTTGTTGTACTCAGCCTCGTGGGGATTCCGGGCGCTCGCGCGCTTCTCCTCGGACGGGAGGGTGTAGTAGCGGTGCTCGTCGTTGGCGAAGAATTGCAGGCAGTCGAAGACGTTGCGCATCTTCTCGATCCCCTCGTACGTTCCGCGGCACTCCTCGACCAGCATCTTCAAATCGGCCTCGGTGTCGACATGGGGTCTGGCGCCCAGATAGTCGTCCCGCAATACGACGGCGGTGTCCGGCCGGTTGAAGACATTGGCGTGCGGGTTGATGGTTATGCTGGTGGAGGAGCCGGCGAACTTGACTTTGACGCCTGCCTTGGTCGCTTTGATCAGGTCGACGGGGCCGGACTTGCCCAGGAAGGCGGGGATCCCAAGCTTGCCCTTTGGCCTCACCGACGGGTTCCTCGACACTTGTATGAGGCCGAATATGCAGGCGTAGAGGAGAGCGGCGAGGAGGAGGTTGCGCAGCAGGGTGCAGATGCCCCGCAGCCGCGAGCCTTCGGGCATGGTGGTGGGTGAGGTGGAAGGTGAAGAGGTCGTGGCCTGAAGCGCGCGCGACGGACGGTCGAGAAGGGGAAGTCCCGCGCCGTCGCGGAGAGTAGGGCGAAGTCGACGACTGCTACGAAGAAGCCAAGATGCGGTGGTGGTGTTGGGGAATTGCTGCGACTTGGTCGTGGTTTGGTTCGGCGGGAGGACTAGAGATTAAGGGTCCTGTAGGACGGCGTTTGTTTGAAGGCGTTTGAGCAAACGGTAGATGGTTCGAGTGGGAGCTGGAGTGTTTGCAGCGTGCGATGGGGGCAATTCGATTGCAGGAGGGGTGTATTAGTCGGAGCGGTGGTGGTGGTGATTGTGCATGTAAGGGTGTTGAGCTCGCAGTATGGGAGGGTAAAAGGAGCGAGGCTGTGGAGAGAGAGAGAGAGAGAGAGAGAGGGAGCAACGGGAGCGGGCACGACACAGAGGATGCCTTGGGCTCGTTGGACAATAGATGTGTGTACAATTGAAAGGCAAAAACCGGGGCCGTTAAGGACAGTGGGGAGAAGAGTTCAGGCAGGGTGGGTTGGGGGTGGACGAGGAGGACTTTGCTTTGGGGGGTCGAGTGGTCGAGTGGTCGAGTCGAGGCAGTTCAGGCAATCGGGGGCTAAAGGTTAGGGCGCGGGCATGGGGCACTGGGGGCACTGGGGGCACTGGGGGCATTGGGGGCATTGGGGGCATTGGGGGCATTGGGGGCATTGGGGGCATTGGGGGCACAACTATTGGGGGGCGCGGGCGGTGGGTTGCGAGGCGAGGTGCGAGGCCGCTTGGCAGTCCACAGTCGGCCCAGTCGCCTCCGTCGTCTCCGTCGTCTCTCCGCTTGACTAGTAGTAGTACACAGGAGGATAACGACAACGTCTTACGGACGAGCCTTGAGCATGATAATAACAATAAAAAAACACCCAGCGTTGGCCAGTCGCAAGCCTCGCCGGTGCGAAAATAAGACGACACGCTGGAGGCGACTTGTAGCACGCGGCCTTGCAGCTGCAGCAGATTTGGAGTGGAGAAAGCCAAATCCTCCGGAGACGTCCAACCGTCGTCGTGTGCCTCTTTCTCACATCATCACTCTTTTTCTGAACTCCCAGCTCTCATCACCGCCTCCCAGGGGGATCTCCTTGTTGGCGAAGTATACGTTAAGCTATACATACATCTCGCTGCACCGGCCGCATGCCGTTGGACGGACGGCTCTCATCATCCTCGCTGTCATCCGTCGCATTGCCATTGACACTGTCACTCGGCAGCCGGACGCGGGGCCCAGTGCGGCAAGTCGGTGTATTGTCTGCACTCCGAGGACACTTCTGCGGCAATCGCCAGCCTGCACTCCGAGGACATTTCTGCGGCAATGCAAGCAATGCGAGCAATGCAAGCCTCCACCCCCGCTGCTACTCCGCCATCGCGCCCTCGACCCGCGTCGACCAAGTGAGCGTCAAATGCCGATCCAACGGCCACGTCCAGCTGCGGTGCGTACAGTAACATTATTAGCAGGGACTTGTTGGCATGAATCCTCCCCCACCTACTCATTCGCACACTGCATTGCACTGCCACTCCAGCTAGTTAAGCTGCTACTGCACCATCGGCAAAGAGCTGACTTCCGTGTCCGCATCTGCAGCATCCACCGCCCCGTCACCACTGCCACCACTGCTCCCACTGCTCCCACTGCTCCCACTGCTCCCACTGCCACCCATTCGCAACCAAAGCGACCCGTCCTGCTCTACCTCCCCGCCGGCCCCGTCCACCACCCCGCCGTGTCCTCTCCCCACGACCATGACGTCGCCGCAACTCTGTCCGCAGCCGCAGACGCCGTCGTCGTCCTCGTCGACTACCGCCTGAGCGCCCTCCACCCGTACCCGACACCCGTCCACGACGTGCTCACCGCCTACGACTGGGTTCTGCACCATCTCGCTCACAGCCATCACCATGACACTGACGCCAGGCCGCTGCAGTCGGAATCCCACCAGCTCAGCCCCGCGAGGCGCGGGCCCGCCCGTCTCGGCGTCTGCGGCGAGCTCGTCGGCGGCAGTCTGGCTGCCATGCTCGCCTTGACAGAGTGCCAGATGGGCAGCGATCGCATCGTCGCCGCCGCCGTCAACAACCCCATCGTCGACTGGCTCTTCCCGGACGAGCCTACCCATCCCGACTCTCCACCCGCCATCCAAGACGGCTTCGACATCACCCCCACCGGCACCGTCACCCGCGCATCCGCCAAATCCCCTCCCACCACCACTTCATCCTCATCGTGGCACGCCCACCCCACCCAGACCTCCCCCCTCCTCACCCTCCGCACCCAAATCTTCCCCTCACCCCCCTCCTACCTCGACCGCTTCGCCTCCCCCCTTCACTTCTTCCGCTCCCCCTCCCGAACCCTAACCCCCGGCCTCGACGACGACGAAGCCGCGGGCCAGCATCCGTATTTCCCAACCCGCGCGCCTGACGATCCGGAGCCGGCCGCCTCGTCGCTGGGGGAGGGAGACGCTGGTGAGGGAGGCGGAAACGGGAACGGCAATGCCAATAGCACCATCTTCCAATCGGAATCCCTCCCCTCATGGCGGCCCCAACGGCGCGCCCTCCGCGTCTATCCGCCTACCGGTCTGGGACTGCGACTTCCGGCCTTGAGCGTCAGCCTGGGCGAGGACAGCGTTCTGCGCGCCCAGGGCGAGGAGTTGGTCAGGCTTGTCAGGAGGAGCGTTGTCAGGCACGAGGTTGGGAAGGAGGTCGAGGATGATGCCGAGTTGGAGAGGGCGGCGCAGAGGGTGGGCTTGCTTGTCAGGCCGGGACGGGGGCTGTGGACGGGTGAGGAGAGGGAGGCGGATTGGAAGGAGGAGGTGGAGGAGGTGGGGAGGTGGTTTGGGGGGGCGCTGAGGTCGTAGGGTTGGGAAGGCGACGGATGAGAGACGGGAACGTAGACATAGATGTAGATGTGTGATTTGAACATGGAACCAAATATTGCATGGTTGATGGAGTGAAACATGCCACTCGCTGCTGTGGTGGTACGTGCATGAGACATTCGACGACGTTGAGAATAACAATAGAGAGTTCGTATCGTAGCAATCGGACCCTGAGCCGAACCAGAACCGCAATGGAAAATGTCATTCAATCGTTTACTCCACACCCAACCCATCCGAACCACTCCTCCGCCCTCATGTCAAAGAGCTCGGTCACAGGTATGATCCCCCGTCCGACCGCGACGCTGTTGGTACCACTAGTCCCACTGGTCCCACTAGTGTCAGTGCACTCCAGCCCCTGCCAGGTGGAGCTGTTACGTGATCCAGTATACACACGGTATTACTAGGTTATCGGTTATATCGGATAATATATTAGATAACGTTATCCTTCTATCCGAACTTTCGAGAACCGCGTAGTATTCCGCGCTAATAGTATATTCCCTATCTATATATACCTTATAGTATATAGAATATTAAATGTTAGTAATCGTTATCCGCTTATATTCTAGTAGGTTATAAGCCCTCTTTACTTCCTTTTATCCTTAATATTATTACTTAGAGTCTACCTTTTCTTCTTTTAAAGTCCTTTACGTAAAGGCTATTATAAAAGACTACGATATAGTAGATACTCCCCCTATACTACCCGAGGATAAACCTATTTCCGGAAAACCGCCTATAGGTAATTCTTCCTCTATACCTACTATAGGCTTATAAGGTCCCTCTAATACTATACCTCCGCCTACGGGTATAATACTACTAGGAGGAGACGCTCCTTAGTAGTTCTTAGAGTATAGTACGATCCTTACTATAGAGGAGATAGATAGGTATTAGTAGATCTATAGGATAACTAATCCGGCTATTAGTAAAATACTTACTAGGCCGGAAGATTTTAAGCCCTAGTATAAAGTACTTCGCGTTTATACTAGCGCGGCTAGCCTTAGCTAATTTTTCGAGGCTCCTATCTCTCCGCCTAAGGGTTATTCACTATTAGCGCTTGCTCGCTTTAAAGCTATAGAGATAAAAGCGTATATCTTTCTTATATCTTCCCTATCTTCCTAGCTTACTATTACCGTAAGTAATATAGATAGTCCGTTTTTTATCCTAAAGCGGCTTAAGTAGTCTAATTAGCTTAAATAGTCGCGTAGACCCTAGACTAAGGCCTATATAGCCTTATAACCTATACTTCCTCTAGGAAAGACGGTTAAGGAGTATCTAATTTAGCTACGTAGCGTAATAGATAGTTAGAAGATTTAGAAGGTTAATATTCCGGGTCCCCTAATTAATAAGTATATTCTCGCGGTTATTAAGCGCCCTAAGTAGACTTAGTAGCTATCTATAATAATTAATTATTAGGGTAATTAACTAATCGAGAAATATCCGGAACTCCCTAAGCTAATTACTTAAATTCTCTAATAGTACGATCTAATTAGTACTCCTAAGCACTAGGCTTATATTACTTCGGTACCTTAGAAGGATAAAAAGAAGCTAAAGAAGTATTCTAGCTACTATAAGTTTAGTTATACTATTAATCACTACTTTATTAAGTATCTAGAAAAAGTACTAGAAGAGAAGCGCGAATTTTTCCGTAAGCTTAAGGCCAAAAGAGATAAGAAAAGAGCTAAGAAAGAGAAGGAAAAGAAGAAAGAGGAGGTAGGTAGTAGTACTAAGTTCGCGAAGGTTACTTAAGTAGTCGAAATTTCCGGTTAGCTAACGTCCCTTCTATCTAAATAATTATTTCTCTAACCGGATTCTTAATAGATAGACGGTAGCTTTACTATTACCTAGGTTACTATTAGCTTCGCTTAGTATACTCTCTTCGCTTATAAAACTTCTTCTTCCTAGCTACTTAATAGTAGTACTACTACTTATATATATAACGATTTTTCGTTATTCTATAACTATAAAACTATTCCGTAGGTTCGGATTAAAGGCGTTACTGGCTCCCTTATAAGTACTATAACTAGTACTATTATACTTCGTACTCGGCTTAGTAATAGTAAGCTTTATACGCTTAAGCTTAGGGATACTCTCTATATCCCTAGGCTTCTATATAACCTCCTTTCTATTATTTAGCTTCGGTAATTTAGCGCACGTCTCGACTCTTTAGATATAAAGATCTATGATTGTTCTAGCCGTAAGGTTACTTTTACTCCTCTGGATAATAGATTATATATTCTTCGCGCTAAACTATCTTAATATATTACTTTTCTAGCTACTAGCTATTACCTACCTAAGAAGGCTTCTCTTGAAGAATAGTATTATATTATAGGGTACGTTAATAAGAGAATACTCTAGAGACTACCTTCCTTAGTTAATAGCTATATTATTACTTCTCGAAAATTACCTCTATACGATTCTTACTTATCTAGTAATCCTACTCGAACTTACTAGCCTTCTATTAGTCTAGATAGTAGGGTAAGTAGGCTATTTAAGAGACTCTTTATAGATTACTTTAGCATTAATCCTAAAGGTCTATATAGCGAAAAATCCGTGCTTATTATTACTAACGATTTTTCACGGTATCGCTAGATTATTTTTGTCTTAAAAGGATAGCTAATAGTCGAGGTATAGAACACCTAGTATTATAGAAGAGAGAAAGAGTATAGATAGCTTTAGATTTTACGTGTCCGCCTTAATAGGGACTCTTCCTAGTCCCTACTTACACGCTAGCTTAAAGCTTAAGGAATAATAACTATTATTCCTTACTATCTATAGTAGAACGGTGTTTCTAAGCGCGGTATTCGTATAATTATAGAGTATACTCGCGTAATACTATATTAGCTATCTATAGAACTAATTAAGGATACTAGCTTAATAATCGAAAAATAGTAGGTTCTTTAGCTAGAAGCTATACGGTATTATGTTTACGTCTATAATCGCACTCCTATATCCGCGAATCCGTATATAAAGACGCCTTTTAAGCTTCTATATAGGAAGAAGCTATATATAGGGAATTTCTAGCTATTTAGGGTTTTAACGTATATTTTTATCCCTCTAGATACTCGTAAACAGGATATTACACTACTAGATAAGTCCTAGAAGATACTCCCGCGCGCTTAGTAGGCCCTATTTATAGGCTATAAGGGTAATAGTATCTAGTAAGTTTATCTAATTAAACAGCGTTAAATTAAACGAACCCGGAGTACTTAGTTTAATCTAGAAAAGCCGGTAGGCGAAATTTCGAATATTAATTTAGCGCTACTACTTACTAGTACTAAGAATAAGCGCTATAATCCTACCGTGCACGAACCGGTTATACTACCGAGTTCGAAAACTAATCTAAAGGAATCTTCGGATTTACCGTCCCCTATAGACTTATACTAGTAACCGCTAGCTATTCTATTATTACTACTAGTCTAGAGAGCTATAGATTATATAGCTAGCCTAGGAACCCGTAATATACCGGTAACCGTTAATATTCCTTCTACTTCTATTTAAAATTCGGCTTTACTATCGACGAATTTTCCGCCGCCCGACGATTCCATTCTATCTAAAGTAGTTATCGACCGTTCGCTTCTATCTAAAGTTAGCTATTCTAGCTCTCCTAAAGCTACTATTAACTATTCGCTTCTATCCGGACCTATTAATAACTATCTATCCGAAATAGTTATTAACTAGGATATTCTATCCGAAATAGCTATTAACTATAACGTTCTATCCGAAGTTATTAACTATCTAATGACTAATATACTACTACTATAATTCTTCCCTAATTAGCCTCTAAATTCGTTTTCTAGAAAGCTAGTAGCTTAACCTTTTAAATTATCTACGGATGCCCTTAGTTAGTATCGGTATAAGCCGCTCTTTAGCGTTTTAGTACCGTAAAAGAGGCCTATAACCGAATTTCCTAAGGATATTATTACTCCTAAGCGTAAAAAGGGTTTACTAGTAATCCTAGTTAACGAAACTTTTACTTTTATAGTAATAGGAGGTAATATTAATCCTATAGAAGCTAATCTAACTACTCTTAAGAAAGTATAGTCTTCTATCTACTAGCCTAAATAGCGTATAGTATACCTACGTAAGCTCTAATCTCTACGCGAGCTAAACTCTTAGACGCTTATACTATTACTATAAGGTGCTATAGTCCTTCTAGGCAAGTAGGTATTTCGTAGAAAAACAGATTAGAATAGTATAGTTATATAGTTCAAAGCCCGCTAGGTAGTTTACGGAAATTTTTAGGATAATAACTCTCTTAGTACTACTTATACTAATATAGTACGTATAGCTTCTCTCCGCTTATTCATTACTATCTATACTTATAAGCGCTAGAGTATTATCTATAGCGATATTTTAACCGCTTTTCTTAATAGTCTAATAGGCGATCGGGAAGTTTTTATATAGTAACTACGCGGTTTTAAGGATAAGAGTTACCTAACCTAGGT